>JAHLJT010009419.1:72085546-72111310 GCA_031308135.1 Acheta domesticus | reverse complement strand
TAATGCTGGATGTACTGCACTTGCCGACAGCGCGTACTTGGGAGATAAACAACTAGCTAAGATTGTCCATCAACATTGGCTCTCAAGCATGAAATGTTAAATACTAGAACACTACCGCATTATAAATGCAATGTAGAATACGTTATGAAAGCAAATAATACCATCATTTATTGAACAGATAAAACTGTGGCTTTCAATAGACCAGATACACTTTTGACTGACAGGAACAAGAAAGAAGCTACGCTTGTTGGTATTTCCGTACCATTGGCACAATCTAAAGAAAACAGGCCGAGAAATGACTAAGTATGAAGATCTTGCTGTAGAAATAAAACAAATATGGAAACTACAGAGTGGAACAATATATCCACTTATTAAATTGGCTGAAGGTGTAGAAACAAACAATTTTAGGAAAATAAAAAAGGATTACCTCACAAATCCTAAATTACATACAGAAATCAGTGATCCTACAACATGTCATATACTTCGCAAGTTCTTGAACTAACAGAAATGGGGCTCCATATCGGTCTTTGGGGTCAGAGTGAAATCTTTCTCCTCAATGACCGAGCTTTGTCCTTATCGTGGCAGGAATGGGAAAATTGTACGCAGAACAAGCTTCTGAGAATCACAAGAAAAAATAATAATAATAATAATAATAACAATAATAATAACAATAATAACAACAACAACTTACTGCTAATGAGCTCTCGCTTGGCGGAAGTGTTTATACAGAATATATAAAGGCATACAAAGACAAAGATAAGATAAGAATACATATTATAGGGAGTATAAACTACTAATTAGTAACTAAGAACATATATAACAAACATAATATTCACATCACACGCAATTCTGTAGACGATTCCGGAAGCAACGCACACTAGAGGGAAAAGCCGCTAGTACTGCAGCAGGTAGGCTGTTCCAGTCAGTTATTGCCCGGTTGGTAATAGAGTATTTAGCCAGTTGGGTTTTTGATTCCTGTATTTGATTGATATGGAGGATCCCCTCTTCCGAAATTTTAGGGTGCCCTATCCAAGCTCGAAAAGTCGTTTAACGCTTTACTTCCAGATACACTTTGAAAAGATTTACTAGCCTACCTATCTTTCGGCGTTTGCCTAGAAGTTCCCACATCTGAGTTTGTTCATTTTTTTTCCTACAAGTTTATCCCTCTCTTTTGGATGCGGCCTAACAAGCTTCTCTGCCTAGCCCTATAGTAGTCCCAATACGCGCATTTATTCCATTACCGGACATACAAGAGAAGTATACTTGTAGGCTAAGCGCTTTGTGTTCACATTTCTTTTCTTCAACCCGCATTACAAAATTTCCAAGCTTTGCGCACAACGTGATTGATGTAGTCGGATCAGTTTATAATGCTTCAAATAACAACCCCCAAATACTTGAAGCTACTGGCCTTAGGCAAAGGTTGATCTGCAAGTGTGTATTTCAGTCACATATTCTCACGTTTCTTTCTGAAGACTGCAGCTTTGCAATTCTTAGCATTTTCATTTCATTTCTTTCGCCCATTTCCTTTTAACAAAATCTGCTGATCTCTAGCGTCTTGTACTCGTCAGTTTAGTATGCAGTCATCTGCTAAGAACCTAATCGTTGAATTAATAGAATCGGAAATATCATTAACGTATGCTAGAAATAGAAGGGGCCTTGCGCAACGCCTGTCGTCACTTGAATTTAATTAGAAAGACAATCGTCCATCTTAACTCTTTGAGAGCGACCGAGAAGGAAAGATTCGATTCAAGTGATGATTCTTATATCAGTTCCTGTATTTCGATTTTTGTGTAATCGCTTGCAAGATACCAAATCGAATGCTTTTTTGAAATATGACTACCGCGTCCATTGTTTCCCCTGCGTCTAAAGACTCGAAAATGTCTTGGCCAACTGTTAGCCATAGGTTTTCTTAAGTAGCCTGATCTGAACCCATGCTCTCTGCGTAGAACCATTCATGTTTTCGCAAACTGCTTTCATGTATTCTGCGATGATTTTTGTCTATTTGTTTAACTACGACAGATGTTAGACTATTCGGGCAATAGTTTTCGACGTCAGAGCAGTTTCAACCCTTGAGGATTGGAACAACTATGGCCTTTTTTCCAGTCATCGGGAAAAGTAATACCAACGATTATTTCAAACAGTCGCGTGATGTAATGTACAATGATTTCTCCCTCAATCTTCAATATCTCCCCTGGTACATCGTCGGATCCTATTGATTTATTGCGTCCTATTGCTACTAAATTTTTGATAGTTTTCACATTAATTCTAACTGGCGAATTGCTTCGAGAGTTTTCTATCGACATGCATTGTCGGGTGTACGTAAACACAGATACGTAGTAACGATTGAAAGCATTTGCTTTTTCGTTGGATCTGTTATTAGCTGGTTACCGCAACCTTTGATTGCCGATTTCCTCCTACTGGTTTCTTTTCGCTTTTTAAAATATTTGTAAAATTGCGCCCAACTATTCTTGGCTTGCAACAAGCTTGATGAGAACGTTTCCTACCCTTGTTTTTCGCATCTATTAGTTGTTTCGAGAGTCGTTTGAAAATTGTTTTTGATGTTTGTCGCATCAGGATCTATTGTACAATTGACGAACTTTTGCTTTAGATTGTATCACGGTTTTGTTATAATACTCGGAATCGGCACTGTCTTTCAACGTTTTACGTGGTACAAACAGATCCATGCCCTCAATAAAATATTCTTAAAATTATCCCAAATTTCATTTAGACTCTTGCCGTTGCTGGACCAATACGAATATTTGCTTTCAAAATAAAGAAGTCCCACTATATCGATTTTTATCCACAGCGACATGCGCCGTGCCCTTATGGATTCTGTGGCTTCGGTAGCAATTGTACTTCAAGTAGAATGTTCAAGTTCTTGTTTCACTGTGAACTAGATGACCTATAAATGCTGTTTTCATTCAAAAATAATTAGTGCCTCGTATGTGTTTACCTTATGGGTCATTAATAAATTACGTGAGGTCTTTTGGAGAGGGGAGGATGTCAAGTGAATCTCACCTAATTTTACGTGGGGGAGAAGTGGGGTTTCGGCAAATATCACGTATTTTTTCGCTAAAAACAGTGATAAACAGTCTACTTTTTATCCACCACAAGAGTGCAGAGCACCTACCTGCGGTCCTCGGTGCACAAGCTGCACCAGCTCGCGAAGTGCAACCCTCACAGATCGTAACACGTCGAGCGGATCGTAACACTATTGAGCTTCTGTGTGCAAGCCACAACGGTTTAGAGTGGTTAATCATAGCGAAGTTGAATGAGCAGATGAATTTATGAAAAATCATGTGGGCACGTTGGTTCCAGTAGTCACTCTTGAGACATTACATGAGTCCCCATGGACTGAATTACATGAATGATTGCACTGGTTTTAGAAGTACAATAATATTCATTGTAATTTAGTATCTTAATTTTCTAAATACTAGTCATATCTAGTCTTAAATAAATATAATGAAGTATTTTTTTAAAATAAATCCCAATGTAATCAGTCACAAATTAACGTTTTTACATTAAAAATATGCATTTTGAAAAATCTCGTGTGAAATTTGAAGGCGGAGGGGGTCGAATCAAATGTCAAAACATCTCAGCAAGGGGGGAGGGGAAGTCGAAAAAATCGCAAAATCGCCTCACGTGATTATGGACGGCCCCTTATTAGCTCAAACGTTTGTTCACAGAGAAAGCGGGGAAAATGTTGACGACAAAATCTGTGTTACATTATTTCCGCACCTTATATGAAAATTACATCATGAAAATTACTGTTACTGAAACATTTTATTACAAATATAATTCCATAAAAATATACAATTATATTTTCCTTTTTTTCACTTTTTTAAGACTCGCTATTGAACACAACCCTCTACTGCACTGCAATGAACACTCTTCAATTTCATATATTCAAATAATTATATTCAAATTTTTGTGCCATGGAGTGCCAAAACAGGCAAAAATTAGCACCAGAAAGAGACAAAAAATTTAAAAAAGTGACTAACTTTAAGATATGTATTTTGTAAGTGTAGTTCGCGGAATTCTTTAAAATAGTTTTAAAATATTTGAACGCAGAAAGTTATTTAAGTCACTTATATTAAAGAAATGAAGTCTGTGCCGAAATTCCCCTGTTCATTGATGTAAGGGTGAACAAATTGGAGATTAAGAATGAAATGAATTCGTGAGATAAGACTTGTAACATTTAGTTCTACGTATGTTGTTGCCACTGCCATCGATTGTGATAATTCATTAAGAGCTCAGAGATCAACTGTATTTTGCGTTTGAATTGATTTACTTTAATACGTTTAAGAAAATTGTATTTTCATTTTCTGTAAATTTCATTGCCTAGTTCATGGCTGTCATAGTTAATCTGTGATAATCCATCACTCCTACAGCAACTTCTCGTAATCAAAAACGAAATCCACTGCTGATATCTGTTTGGGACCGCTTTGTCAACTTCTAGTTCCCCTCTTTAGTCTTTGTTATCTTAACCATATCTTTTACCTCCCCTACGTAATCTTTCTGGCTTCTTTCGGGGTGTTGCCATGTTCACGGACGTAATTTTTCAACGAATCCAATTATTGCTGTCATTGTGGAAATTAGTAATTATTTTCTGCTGTGCTGCAAAATCACTTTCTGGAAGGGCTATCATGCATTTTAAAAATATTATGTTCTATGATGTATTTATTTTATTATACATAAATAATTACTTTTATTCGCTGATAAAAAGTGGTAAACATATAAAGGGTTATTTTTTCTTTGCTATTTGAATTATTTATTTATTTAATTATTTATTTATTTACGTCAAAAACAGTTACAAACTGTGTGTGATGAGCCATGGGGAGAAGTGAAATTTGTGCACGTTTTCATAATTCTGTGATCTCTATCCTAAGCCATATTCTAGTCGAATTTGAATACAGAAAAAAGAGTTGTTTTTTTTCAAGTTTCGTTGACAAATATTCGCTCCTATATAGTAAAATCTATTTCAATGGTAAATTAGCTATAAAATTATGTCCTTAACCCTCATCATGTGCTTCATGAAAGAATAATACTTTTTGCCGCGACAATATGGAAAATGATAATTTAATACCTATATTTTCCACTGAATTCAGAAGACGTGCACAAATAATGAAGTTTCTCCAATAAATTCTGCACATAAATTATGCAATTCAAGAAGGGCCAAATTTCATGAATCAAACATATTGGTAAATTGAAAAAGGTTTGTTGTTAAATCAAAAGTACTCTTGACCATCTAACTTCGTGTTAGTACCTTCTAGATTTCTCGTACCTTCTTCCTAGAAAGAGAAATGTATGTAATGATGCGCAAAAACGTGTCTACTTTTCTACAAAAGAAACCCATTTTGTGGGTCACAGATAACAACAAAAAGAGGATTTTTCTTAATCGTATAGTAAATTACTTTCTCATTAGGTAGTAATAGTCAGAATCTACATTCGAGGGGTCCCTTGAATCCGAAAAAATGCCTTATTACCCAAGGTACGTCAGTTCGTCTATTTGTGAACGTTAGGTGATAACCTAAAAGCTATTTGGATTTTGACAAAAAAAAGAGCATTCTCCTATCGACCTGTTTGATGTCGAGATTCCGATGAAATTGAAACGATCTTCTCAGTTTTGAAACGCTACTTTATATAAAGCTCCTACAACATTTGTGAATTTTAAGAAACTTCTTCAATTTATAAACAAAATTGTTCGAAAAAAACTCTGAAAAAAATTGGCGCTGTTATGTTTTTAATTAAACTATGGAAATTTTTGAAAGTTATAAATCATTTTTATCACATCCTACAACTACGTTATTGAAGATGTAGATTTTTTCTGAATGAAATCTGTTCTTTAAATCAGTTCTTTGAATAATCTCATGTACAATTTTTTTATTGAAATACGTAGTTGTTGTGTAAGTTCCGAGACATTGTGGCAATTAAAATAATACATACACATAATTTTATCAAAAAGTGCTCCTAATTTTTTCTTTGATTTGTTTCATCAAGTAGAGCAAACTATTATTATAACATTGCGCAGGTCCATTTTTCATTACAGTTTCTGAATTTTCGTGAATGTTACAGAAAAACTTCTTCTGTCCTACAAGTGCGGTATGAAGATAACGATTTGTTTTTTTTTAAATCTCTTGTTCAAAAGTAGATCGAGAGTTTAGAGATATATTGTAACACTGAAAAAAAAATGTAAGACATTATTCTCAAAAATAGCCTCAAAGTTTTCTTTAATTTTTTTTTTGGACAAGATAATTTATACGATATTGTGACATTGCATTTTCATTTAAATCTCTAGAATTTTGAAAACTGCAAGGGTTTATTTTATATTTCGAACATGCCCTAGTCCTTCAATAACCAAGCTAAAGATTTCTTTTATATTAAAATAATTTTTTCTGAATATTGTCGCTTTAAAACATTTCGTTTACACGTTTTTTTCAAATGCTAGCAGTCTTCGCGTAAAGTGTTTTGTACACTTATATAAACTATCAAATAGAAACAGAAAAGATAAAAATCTTAAATTGTTGTGTCCTATAAAAGTGTTAACATTTCTTGCGAGAGGAAAAACCAGAACTTCTAAAATATTTTTGTTGTCATTCTCGTTTCCTCATTCATTAACTAACACAACACAATACAGTTCATTATAAAACCAAATATGAATTATTGCATAACATTTCTCGAAATTAAGTTTATAATGGTACGTGTACGAAAATATAATTTGAATAAGTTGAACACAAAAGGGGAGTCATTCCTGTGAATTCCATTAACATCTAAGAGACACCATACAATGTAATCGAACCATAGTTTGTTCATTCAGAATTTTAGCACTCAACCCTTAGGCGCGTATTCGAAAATAAAAATGGTGCTCCTTCAAATTCTACGAAAAAAAATAACCACATAGTTTCTCTAGTCTGAACTTGTAGAGATTTTTTTCTCCACAAAACTATCACAATTAGAGACAAGAACTTTATGAACAAGACTGTATTGCATTGGGGTCCATTTCAACCAGGGCCATTGAGAGCCCCAGATTTGCCATGAAGGAGCGGTCCGATTGGCGCGGGCTTCGAATCCGAGTGCTTTCGAGAACAAGTTAATCGCACGCTCAAGCCGACATGTTGGGTGCGCAACTCGGTCCCATCGACGGAGGGAAGCGAACGGCGCGGCGGAGGCGGCGGCACGCGCTCGTCTCTCCGACCCGCCCCCGCCGCCCCCCCGCCGCCCCTGCTACCCCCGCCATCCCCGCCGCCCCCGCAGCCCCCGCCGCCAATCGATGGCACCCTGCGCGCGACCCCGCGGCAGCGGCGGCGGCGCGGCGGCGGCGGCGGCGGCGGCGGCTGCGGTGCCGCGCCGCGCGCGCCCACGGCGGCCGCCCGCGTAATTAAGATAAACATCGGCGAAATGAAGGCAATTACACGCGCGCGCCTCGTAGCTCGCCTCGCCACGCCTCGCCCGCGCGCCGCGCCGCGCCGCGCCGCGCCGCCGCCCGCCCGCTCGCCCGTGCGCCCGCCGCCTGCTCCGGCGAGCGCGAGCGAGCTATCGACCGCTGTTTACTTTCGCGTCGCGGTGGCCGCCGCCGCCGCCTCCGCCGTTTGCATGCGACCCGCGCGCCTGCCCCTGCCGCCTCCGGCTGCCGCCCTCGCACCGCCGCCACCGCCGCCGCGCGCGCGCGCTAAGTGCGCCTCCGAGGATTAACAGGGCGCGTATTTTTCTTCGGCGCCCGGCGGCGGCGCCCTGGCCGCCGCCGCCGCCACCGCCGCTTGCCGCCGCCCGCGTTATTTGGTGCTGCTATTTTCTTTTCGGCAGTAACTTACCCGCGCGGTTAAGCATCAATCGTGGGAGCAGGGGCGAGCTCCGGCCTGACCTCCGACCTTCCCGGCCCTTCATCGTGCTCCTGGCGGAGCCGGCGGCGGAGGCGGTGGCGCTGGACGGCGGCGAGCGGCCCACCCCTCCCCGCCCGCTCCGCTCCTCGTCGCCTCGGACCGCCCCGCCTCAGCCCCGCGGCGACGGCGCCCGAGAACGGCACCTCTGGCGCGGGGCGTCGGCGCCGCTTCGAGAATAAAAAAGTTATTTAATTGAAGATCGCGGGCGGGCGATACGCTGACGGATGGAGGCGCCACGTGACCTGGGAGCGGAGCGCGCGCGCCCGCGTGCCCCGCGCCAGCACGCCGCCGCGCCCCTAGCGCCGGCACGCCCCCGCCCCCGCCCCTCCTCGTCCCCGCGCGACGCCGGCGCTTTGTTGCGCGCATTCCATACAGCGATAACAGCGCGGCACGGCGGCGGGCAGAGGACAGCCAAGGCGGCGGTGGAGGCTGCACGGAGGCGGCAGGCAGCAGAACGCACACACCTTAGCTCTTATAAATCTCGCCCAGAAAATTACAGTGGCGCGAGATAGCAAGAAGGAAGCGCGGCGGCGCGGGCGCGGGCGGGCGCGGGGAGGCGCGCGGGGCGGCGGCAGCGCGGCGAGAGCGAGACGGAGGGATGTATATATTTCTTCCCGGCGGGGGCGGGCCCGCGCGGAGGGGGGCGGGCGGCGCGGGCGCAGGAGGCGGCGGAGGGGGCGGGGCCGCCGCTCCCGCCCGCGCGCTGCTCCGCCGCCGCCGCCGGGTGCTCGCGCCGCGTCTCGCTTTCCCACTCGGAAGAAAAGCGCTTTCATAAATCTGCTGCGAGATATATGTGCGCACAATTTCCGGGATCCGGCCGTTACGTTCTCCGCCTGCCGCGCTCGCCCCCGCGCCCGGGCCGGGCCTCGCCGCCTCCTCCTCCTCCTCCACCTCCGCCTTCTCCTCCGCCGGCGCAGCTCCTTCCCTGCCGCCTCCGCGCGATGGCCGCCGCCGCCGCCGCCTGCGCCGCCGGGTGCTGGGCGCGCGGCGCCTCTGCGTGGCGGGCAGCGCTACTCGGCGCGGCGCGACCTCGCGCGGAGATCTTAATTCCTCCTCCCCCTCCACCGCCGCCGCCGTCGGCGCAGACACCTCCCCTCCCCTCCCGCCTTCTCCGACGTCCGAGGCGTCTCGTAATTGAGACAAAGCGGCGGCGTGCGTCGCCGGTGCGCGGCCATCTTTTTCCATTTTTCTCCATCGTCGCCGCGCGGTCCGCGCGTCTTCAGAAGTTGCCACCGCCGCCGCCGCCGCCGGCCTGCTGTCGCCGACGCCGGCGCCGCGGCGCTGCCGCTGGTGCTGCTCTCGCTGGCCGCCGCTCATTTCCGGAATTGAATCCGCCCCCTCGCCCCGCCTCCGCCGCATCCTTGCTGCCCCCGCGTCGCCGCCGCCGCCGTTGCCGCGCCGCGCCGTCGGCCGCTGCCCTAATCGCGTTAGCGCCTAACCGCGTTACGGGCCGGCGCGGCGCGGCGGCGGGGCTACGCGGGGACGTGAGAGGGCGATGGGTGGAGCGGGCGGTGGGGGCGACCGGGGACCTGCGGAGACCGCGAGTGGTTGGGGGGGCCGGTGCGCGACGGGACGGGTGGTGTCGGGGAGGGTGGAGTCTGTGGGGTGCGCGGTGAGGCCTCGCCGAGGGCGCAGGGCGAGCGCCGGCGCTGTGGCTGCGGCGGGACAACGGGGTTGAGGGTGAGCTCGGCCGCGCGGGTTGTCGCCCTGCGCGGGGCTTGTTCGCTGATGGAGCCGACGACGGGAGGTGCACTTTGCTCCTGATGCGTAATGTAGATTTGCTTCGCTACTAAACGAGCTGTAGCGAGATGTTTAAAATTACAATCATTGCACTAGATTATATATACCTTATGTGTTTACGGACTGTCACTGAATTTTGAACATATTTCAAAACATCAATTGGGATATATTAATATTATTTGAGTAATGTTCATTCTCGCTAGTATTGTAAACTGTAATAAAATGCTAGCGCTCCCATTCACAGAGAGACTCAATGATAAAAGGTATTTGCGTCCATGTGGAAGAGTAGGCCTTATGGCTTGGGCGTTAGCTACAAATGAAGACATCTTTATTATAATAGATTATTATTATTTAAAATTTGTCAAATCAAATGCAATTATAATACTCAGAAAACTTTAGAGCAATGATGAAATGTTTTTAACGGTATCACTGGAATATCGCTGTATTATTATATCGTCCAACCAAACTTCAAAATGCTTTATAGTATGTGTGGATTGTAAGAACGTATGGCTATACTGAGAAGATCATCTCGTTAATACGAATAGATGTCAATCTTAATGAAATCGAAATGGTATTGCTTGTTTTCCTTTCACTTCTGTTATTCTGATTCCAACTCGATTCGCTCACTATCCTCAGCGTAGTAGAAAGCTCAGAAATTCAGTACCTCAATCTCACCTTACATCAAATAGTGTAGGATCCTGATATCAATATATTATTCCAATTTTGGCAGTATAGTAGAGGTTAATTTTATCAAGCGCCTTATTTTTCAAGTCATTTCCTTCTCAAAGACTTATTGTTATGTTATATTAATATATGTTACAGAAACTCCTATGTTCATACGTTAGATAAATAGCACTCGTCATTTTTCTTTTTAGTGAAGAAAGCTACCACATGTACAGTTTCCATCCATTGAAAGTACTTTTTGTTAAACGTACAGACCTTCCTTTAAAATGCATTAATCATCGACAGGAACAGTAATAGAGGAATTGCAACTACGTTCGTTAAATCTGCAATGAAAACTATATATATTCTTCTATTGGGTCAGAATTTAGGGTACAGATTAAATAACATAAAATGTGTATCTGATTTTGAGGGTCAGTTTTCTTTTATTTAGGGAAAGCATTGACACTGTCTTATTGCAATGCTTGATATTGCTAGAAGGACTCCAGGAAGATGAGTCAGTGTGGAGAACAACACATCTGGTAAGAAGTGGATTACCGGCAACTAGAGACGTTCTGTTGACCCAAGCAGTTCGATGACTTAGCGCCAAGGCTGCGATGAAGGGCGGAGCAGCACCCGGTTAGCAGAGCCGCGTTAGCCGAGATGACCACTGCTATCGCTCATCTCATCCCGGCGCTTGCGCCGAGTCCGCGGCAGCGGCGGACGGCGGAGGCATTGTCTCCGGGCGACGCGACGGGGCGAGTAAAATGTACAGGAGGCGACGGCGGCCAATCCCATCGGCCTGCGCTTCGCCCCCGCCCTCCGCCCCGGCCCCCGCCCCCGCCCCCGCCCCCGCCCCCGCCGCCGCCGCCCCGCAAAAACCAATCTCGCGGCCGGGGCAAAATAAACAAAGACGCGCGGGTCAACGGGGAGCAGCGGGGGCGGGGTGCCACGGAGCGGGGGTTGCGGGAGGGGAGGGGCAGGGCGGGGGCGGGGCGGCGCGACGCGACGCGGAGGAGCGGCGAGCGACGGGGTGGGAGCGCCGCGTATGATTTAGGCGCGGGGGTTTGCAGCCGCCAGGTGCAGGGTGGGAGCAGCGGGGCGGGGCTCGGGGCGGCAACGGGAGGCGATGCGGGGTGATGCGGGGCGAACGCCGCCGCCGCTGCTGCTGCTGCGGGGGCGGCAGCCGCCGGGCGCGGGCTATCAAACTTTGATTAGTTCTCCGCCGGCTGCGGCAGTCTGCGCTGGCAGCGTCCCTCCCCGCCCCGCCCGGCCCCTCGCTCCACTCCGCGCCCCACGCCCCCACGCGTCCGCCGCCTGCGGAGAGTAAGCTCGGATGGACAGTGGTCATTTTTCTCGCGGTTTCAATCTACGGCGAGACGGACTCGGGAAACTCGCCGCCTCCCTCTTGCTTTATTTCTTCCCGCTCCTCCTTTTTCTTTGTCTTTTGTTCGGACGGGTGGCCGGCCGCGCTCTGCCCGAGGGCGGGGAGGGTTAAGGGTTGTCCAAACGCGCGGGCGGAAGAGTTCCGGCACGGCGCGGTCGCCGAGTGCTCGGCAGAGCTCCTGCGCTCGCCTCCGCCGCCTCGCCTCTGGCGATTAAGGAAATGCAGGGACGACGCGGGTCTTCCTCGAGGGAGATGCGGCGCCGCGCCGATTAGGCGCGATGGAGGGCCGGGCGGGAAGGCGCCAGCGCCCGCAGGGAAGAGACGCCGGTGGGGCAGGTCCAGGGAAGGAGTGGAAGCACCTGGCGCAGCACGGTCGCCAGGGCCGGAAACGGGTCTGAGGGAATGTACGAGCCGACTGAAGGTTGTGTCTGAAAGAGGAATAAACTACAAACCATGGTTGGTGATACATATCATCGACTGAGGAGCACAAATATCTCTGGTACTTAATTTGCGACCTCGCCAATTTCGGAAATATTCCAATTTTTCTGTCTTCCGTTTTTACCTTCTCCTATACGTAAGTATAGGTATGGTAGTATAGAGAAAGTTATGTAATGCTGCGGAAAATCGATTTCAAGATTTCAATGGAAATACACATTTTGGGGTACCTTGATAATAAAAAGGTTTTTTTCTACAAAACATCCATCCGTCTCTCTGTCAATCCGTGTGTGAAGACCACTAGCGCCTAAACCCTACGTACTATTTTTTTTCAAAATGGATATTCCCTGGATGATTTGGCTCGACTCGATGCACTGCCATTTTGATAAAATTTCTTCAAAATTTGGGCGTACTTTATGTGAAGCACCTGGGACATTTTCAATTTTTTTTTCAAAAACAGCACCATTTTTTTCTTTCAATTTCTGATAAGAAATTCGGTCTAATTCGGCCATCGGTCTGATTTTCTCCGTTAACTCTAAATTTTCGAAAATTGCAAAATTTTCATTTTTCGGCGTCTTCCTACAGCTACAAAATTGAAGATAGAGATTTTTCCTTTAGATAAAATGTGTTGTCCATAAATATTTCTCTCATGAAGATCACACTTGTTTTGAAATTTTATTAGTTTGCGCCCAATATTGCGACAACATGATTTTCTCAAAACGGCTCCAAATATTTCTTGAATCTTTTGGTAGGGACCGTGACTAATATACTCTGTTAGGTAACATAAACGCCATATTGCTCTATTCTTTTGTTTTTTCAAAAATTACAAAAATGAAATTTTTTTACTTGCCTCTCACATCGTTAATATTTACATTAGCGGCCAATTTCACATTATTATATTTATGAGTACATGTGCTTTAAATAATGTCATCTAAAGTTTCTGGAAAACTCAACAGTTTTCTTTTAAAATGAGTTCAAATTTTCGCATTTTTAGAAACGCTCAAACGCCATTTTCACAAAAATTGCTCTATATTTTTTCTTCAAACGTTTCGGGGGTGTAGTGATAATTGCACCCTTACAAATCACATAAGATTAATTTTGCGGTATAATTTTCTTTTTTTTAGAAATTACACAATGTACGTTTTTTTAAATATGTCTCACGCCGTAATATGCACATTTCAAACAATTTATAAACACTATTGCATTTGTGAGTAAAAGTGCTTCTAATGAAGTTTTTCGAAAACTCAATTTCTATATAGGGTAAGGTTTTATTCTTCGTTAATATTCTTAAAGTAATATTTAGTTTTTACTTTTAGGAAACCAAAAACTAGAGAAAATGTCAAAAATATACTTTAGGCGGAGATAAATGGCAGATGGCAAGGGCATGTGGCAAGTCTGAATATCTAGCCCTGACCAAAGAAAACAGAAAACGAATACAAGAAAGTCTGTGCCATCCAGTAGAACCACTAGTTGTTCTTTTCCTGTTCATTGTGAATGATTCTTGCCTGCTCACTGTTATCTTTTTTTCTCAAAATCAGAATTTGTGCTTAGCCGCTGTAAATTGCGTAAACTTTAGTAAATTGTGTTAACCTTATCAGTCTAACTCAACAGTAACAACAGTTCAGGGGTCTACATTCTACGGCGCACGTCTGAGCCACAGAATAGATGCGAATATGTGATAGTACCACTAGGTAGTGTAGGGAGTTTCCCCCGCCGTGTCACCTCCGTCCTTCCAAAATGTCCCTTCCAGCACCACTACGGTAGCTGTAGATACTGTTTCACTCTGGTGGTGATTCCTTCAACGGTGAAATGTAAGATCCGCCGCGCACCTTCACGTCGATTTCTGGTGAATTTCTTCTCCAAATATCTCCCGCAGTGGGACATCGCCCACGCCGGGACAAGCTCTATGCTCCCGAATGGTCTCCCAACATGTGTGGTGGTGTTATGAATTGATATGTAAAGTGTAAGGGAAGAGAATAGAACGAGAAAGAAGAAGGAAAGATCGCGCAAGGTTCATAACCCATTTATTAGAGTACTGCTCCGGCATTCGTCTCAAATATTGAACGGAAAAAACACGAACAACTGCTGATCACGGCAGCCGCTCACTAGAATTCTCCTCCAGGAAGAGGCGACGTAGCTATAGATATAGCTATCTAACTAGTGCCCTCCACCGTCACCAGATAAAACACCAGCCGTGGGGACTCGAACCCGAGAACCTCCCGATCAAAATCTCTGCAATGGCAATAGCAACTGGCTCTGAACTAAACTCCACCGGTTTTCTTTCCAACTAAATGAGTACAGTTTCAACCCTACTTTCTTCTGCACTATTCTTCAAGGTTCCTTAAAATTTTGTGACAATGTGCGCCGAACTTCACTGCCCGGAAAGAAGAGAATCCATCGTGCGGTGACGCGGGCGCATGTGCGCGCCACCTGAGCGCCGATAACGCCACTCGTGCCGGCCCGGCCCACCCCGCCCCACCGCCGGAAGTGGCGTTTACTTAAGCAGTGTTTACGGCGCGTGCGAGCCCATCCGCCCACGCTCAATCCCCGCGCCCCCGCCCCCGCTTCATCCCCACCTCGTCCCCTGCACCCAGGATAACCAAACAGCCCGGCGCGGGCCCGGGGGCGGCGGCGGCGGCGGGGGCCAGGCGGAATTTTATTTTTCAGAACGATGTAAATGTTTTCCCCACTTCCTGCGAACGCGTGAGAGGTTGACGCAAGAGGCAGACATTTACACACGCGCGGGCGCAGCCGGCGTGCCAGATCGCGTTTGATGTCGGCTTGAGTGGCGGGGCCGGGCGGGGCGGGGCGGGCGAGTGAGAAGCGGGGGAAGGACGGGGAGGAGAGGGGAGGGGAGTGGAGCGCGGCTGCGGCCACCTGGCGCCCCGCCCTGGCCCGCGCCGCCGCCGATGCTCTGTCCCCGCCCCCTCACCTACCACCTGGACCCGCTGCTTTTTCCTGTCTCGTTTGCGGACGCTTCGCTTTCACTTGCGCCGACCGGCTCAACCGCTGGAGTACAGGCTACTGCATTTCCTTTCCTCATGTGCGACGGAAGGCACATTTCGTCTCTCAGCCTGAAATTCCAGCATAAACAAAACGGATTTGTGGAGAGTTTGGACGTTCGATCTCCATATTTTCTGGTATATTCTCTTTCATTGGGCTATACATAAAATTGATAACAAGGTGTGATAAAGAGTAGAATAGAAAGAGTGATTCATCGGCGAACGAAGCATATACAGAACTGTCCAGGGACGAAACGTCGAAATAAGCTCTTAAGACAATTTTTAGATTATTTGTATACTACATCCCTTGTGTATTTCAAATGGCTCTGCTGCACTAAACATTCAAAAGTTGGTATGAAAAATTACATTCTATGCAAAAATTTGCATTTTAGAAACATGTAAATGTTTATTGTTTAGAAAAGAAATTAATCTATTTGTTTACGAAGAAACATTTACAGAAATAAAAAGCAGTCAAATTGTGTAAATAGGTGTTTTTTTTTTAATTTCTGTTTTAAGTTGTCTTTGTGAACAAATATATTCATTTCTTTTGCAAAAAATAAACAATTTACATGTTTTTGAAATGCACATTTTTGTATAGAATGTATTTTTTTCGAACCAACTTTTGCGTGCTTATTGCGGCTCAGCCATTTGGAATATGCAAGAAGTTTATTAGATAAAATATATTTAAAATTGTATTAAGAGCTTATTTCAACGTTTCCTCCCTGGACATTCTATATATTGATGTGCACCCCGAAATAACGGCCAAATTGATGTTCAACCAACTCAACCAGTCATTGTTGGAACAAGATTCGAAATGTCTACTAAAGAATAAAAGTAATATTTTTATGTAGACATATAAAGATGATGGCCCAGAAATAGTAAGTTAAAATGAAAAAAGTTCACATGATAATTAATGAACTAAAAGGAATGATGAATAAGACACCATGGGTTGAAGAGAGACAACTTCGGAATATTCTCCATAAAATGTGATAACATTACACATTAAATAATAATGAACAGACATTGGACAATTTAAAGATATTCAAATTAATGCACTACACTCACACAGTTGTAGAAACAAGCCAGAACCTACTTTCTCATACCAAATAAATAATGTAGATAAGTCATTATGCAATTACAAATATGGTATCTGAATAGTGAAGCTCTGAGGAAAGCCGTCGCAAATCTATTGCATTAAAACAGATGTTATATTGTTTAGAGATAATGTTAAATATTTCATTGTAAAGAAAAATGTAAATCTTATTACGTAAAATGGATTTTGTTCGTTTATGACCAAGAAGTTTCACAGCGATCTAAAATAAATTAAAATAAAATAAAATAGATGTATGCCATTAAAAGCCATGATCTAGGTACATTATTATTATTATTATTCCTTTCTTTAAGAGCGATGCCGTAATTAGATGCATTTAGTAGAGTAGACAGGGGATTTAGGGCTAAGCAGAACAATAAAGGGCTTAAAGAGTCGCCCTGGAATTATTCCTCGGTGGATATGTATAGTATCTACCTGGACGGATTGTTTTTCATTAGAGACTCAGTTTTGTATTCCATCGGCTCATACCGAATTTTTGGACAAACCGATGGACCTTTTATACATCCAAACACTGAAAGAGCCAAGGATGGGGCACGGTGTCGAATGCTTTAGCATAATCTGCATGCATACAAGTTTCCCTTCTTTTTCAAGCACTTGTCCCATAATTACATAGAATATATTGAGTTGCTCCTTGCATCTCTGAAATCCAGGTCTACATCCTTTCTGTCCATCCGCTAAGATGTTCTATTCCTCAATATGTGTCAACATCAGTTGGGTAACACATGATGTTTTGAGTTTGTAAGAAGTTCAATGGTTGATTATAGGCCTGTACTTCGAGGGGTCTTTAGTGTCCACCATCTTTTGGTAACAAGAACGTTCTACCTGCAGTGAGGAAGTAAAGCATATATTCTGAATAGTGAAGAAAAGATTGAATTATAGTAGCTATATGATGGTGAGTGCTCGTACATTTTTTGAGCCAATAATTGTGCAGGCCATCACTGCACGGAGCCTTCAGTTATGTGTTTTGCTCAAAGCTTGGGTAATTTCCACAGTGATGATTGGTTCATCCATTAGATGGGTATCTCGGGGTCTGGCATATTCCATTTCAATCCACGCAGTATCTGAGTTATCGGACACAGCAGACGACCAGATAGGCTTCCAAAAGTCCTGTCTGTGTCTGTGGGTAGCTTTGAGACTTTCATATCACTGTCAAAATCTTCGCCCTTTGAAAGATTCCTATAGAATCCTTTTTGGATCCTGAAAAAGGCTTGCTTATTCCGTTGCTTCCTCGCAGTACAATTACGACAGCGTCGAAGGCATTTTGTTAATACCAAAAACTTTGTCATAGGGTGTCAAGACGTTCTGTTATTGTTGTATTTAATGGATTGTGCTTTGTAATTTTGTATTGATAAGGATGCTGTTCACCTTCCTGCTCAGTTTTTTCTGAGGTACTTCCTGTTTTTAAATTGAGTGACTATCGCAATGTCTCTTCTAACGCATTCTATACGATTAACCAGCCTTCTTTCCCACGGTGGCATACTTCTTTTATTCCATCATTGTGGGTAGTTGCCATTCGGCTGAAATTATTATTTCTATTATTATTATTTATATTATATTATTATAAAATATATTTGTGATTGATACACGTACAATGCTAACTTCTTTGAATAATACTGATTTTAACCTCCAGAAAACCAATAAATACCTACCAAAATATGATAACGTTTCTGCTTTATAGACAACTAATTGTCATTGATGAATTGATTAAAATCACCTCAATATAAACCGCCAATTCCTATTGGGGAGCACAACGTGATTAGAGCAGCCGAACACGCAACAGAGCAGAACGAGCGACGCGCTCCACGAGTAATAGAATCACAGTGGGCCACTATGGTTGCAAATGCGCACAGTATATTTTCCTTTCTTTTTTTTCCGAAGAGGGATTTTAAACGAGAAGAACTAAAATGTGCAATGCCAATTAATAACCGTTTAATGGAATAATGTACTTATTTTTATTGTAATTTTCTTATTTCTATTTTCGTTTTGTATTTCTTTATATGAGAGTTTTAACTGAATGTATCTTCAAGAGGATTTTGTTTTACGCGGAGATTGGAAAGCTTTTCAATAGTTACATACATTTTTCCATACCCCAATTTATCCAGAAAGCAAACGTTCTCCAATTACCGGACTACCGGTGCGAATTGACCATTGCTCTCGGTCTCAGAGGCCTACGTCTCCATTTCTTCCAGTACAACTTGTTGAAGACTAGTTACAAAACATGAATGCGATTTGTGTAATTTTCTCGGGGCAAATTTATCTATAGCATTAATATCTTGCGAGTCCGTTTAAAGTACGTTTTGTCTTTCTTTACAAGTAATACCATGACTTTCATTGTGCTATTATGGTTCATGTCTACGCGTTTCTCAAATTTTCTACCTGGGATAAAACATATAAGCAATGAATAAATAGATTAGAAATAAATAAATTATAAAATTATTATTATTTTATTCGACAGAATTGCTTGATCATAAATTTTACGTAGTCCCTAAAAGGGGAACAATGAAGGAAGAGACAAAAATCTTGCAGTAGGCACATTTTTGTATTGTGAGAGATTATTTCTGTCTTCAGACCTTCATAAAGGAATTCCACCAGAGTTTAGGTGAAATCATTGATATATTTACGAATCTCATTTTTAATGAAATAATGGTTTTATCTAACACATAAGTAAATTTAATTTTCTTTTCTAAAACTGTGATTGATTAAAATCGTTCTCTGGACATTTTGAAGTAATAATAATACTATTATTACTATTTTATTATTATTCCTATAATTCACGACTAAAGAAGTTATGAGTCGGTTGACTATAAGGTCTACTCCGGGTTAAAACCAGCTTCCTAAGGAGTTAATCTAGGGATTATTTGTGCCTCTACAATATTTCTCTACAGACGCGCAAAATGTGGTCTGTTCCAAATAAAGCGATTTCTTACACTTCCCAGTCTTTTGAATTACTTGGGAATTTAGCAAAGTTCTTACTCAAATATTGCGGAATGAATCCCAGAGCTCGAATGACCATTGGTACGATCTGTGCTTTTACGCCCCACATTCGGCTGATCTCGATTTCCAAACTCTTGTATTTAAGACGTCTTTGCTCTTGCAATAGCTTTTGACAAGGCACATACTAAATGTGCAAAACGTTGAGCCAAAAATAAATGTATTTATACAGAAGTTTTAATTCCTGAAATCAATATTGATTGATCCTTTATGGTCAAAATACATATTTATTCGTACCATCAACGCATCTTATTATTATTATTATTATTATTATTATTATTATTATTATTATTATTATTCCTCATTTTGTCCATTCTGCTCCACTGTGCAACGCGGGTGAAAGGGGCAGAACGCGCGCAGGCGAAGCGTGCATCGCCAGGGACGCGTTCACAATGGATCAGCGCGGCGGGGCGGAGGGGCGGGGCGGGGCGGGGCGGGGCAGAGCGGGGCGGGGCAGAGCGGGGCGGGGCGGCGCGCGGTGGGACGGGGGCGGTCATAGTGCGTTATCACCGCCGCCGGGCAGTTATGATGGCGGCGGCGCGGCCGAAGCGGGGCTGGCGACCGCAGCGCGGAGCGGCGGTGGGGGCGAGGGCGGGGGCGGTAGCCGCGACAATAACTCTGCGGCGGGATTAGCGGCGCTGCGCAAATGTTTTGTCATCAAATTACGCGACTATTGAAACCGATCGCTGCGGCGTCATCGCTAGTTTTGAGGTTTAGGCCGCGCGATAGGCGGTGCTGGGCGCACGTGCGCGTCAACCCCTCCCGCTCCGCCCCGCCCCGCCACGCCCCGCTCGGCCGGGGTCGCGCGCGGTCAGCTGCCTGCGCAAATTGAGCGGTGATTTTGCAAATTGCATCGCAGGATTATTCCGCTTCTCGTAGATAAATCGTTTCGAAATTACTGCAGGGACTCTTATTAACCGCCCCGACTAGTGACTGTATGTTGTCATAAACGTCATTGTAGAACTGTTTAACACCAGGATTTCTTTGGGTTTCTTTTTTCATTCAAAACTAAACGTCCGGCAAACTCTTTCTAAATTTTCTTCAAGTATTGGCATGTATTCAAGTTTCGTTCAGTTCTTTATTTTTTTAGACCTAGCGGAGTATTATCAAGCGCAAGAATTTGTAACTCGTTTCGGATGATTCGTACTCCCGTATTTTGATTTTTAATTTCCACTACTAAGAATAGTTGCCCATTTTTGACAGTAGTTGATAATCCAAGAAAAAATAATCCCAATAATTCAATAAAAGTCACCCACTTCTTTGACAAGTAGAGAAAGGGGAACTGATAAGAAATCGGCAGGGATCAGTGGGGATGAATGGAGGACAATTGTCAAGGGGATATGACAACAGGAAGAGAGTACACTCTAGGAAGAGAGAGAATGGGTGAGGTGAAGGATTTTTGGATAGAGAACAGAACTGTGATGAGGAAATTGAAAATGAGTAAAACACAAGGAATTAACAAAACAACATATGAGAGGTAGATTTATGGGGAGGATTTATGGAGAGGTAGATTTATGAGGAGGATTTATGGAGATGAAAAATATTAGGGAAACATTAAATAAAATAGGTAAAGGCGACATATTCCCAGAGGGTTGAAAAGAGGTCCCGGTCAATAGGAAGGGGAAAGAGGATCCACCTAGATTCAGAGGTATAACAACAATTTCATATTTGTATAAAATTTATGCTGAGGTTTTGAAATTCAGTAGAATTGAGATTCAATAGAAATTGACAAGAAAAATAATTAAATAGAAAATGATTGATTAAGTAGAAACAAATATTCTTCAGGAAAGATGAAGAGTCAGGGACAACATATATGTCTTAAATTTCTTAATAGGGATGACGAACAAATAGGTGGGTGGGAAACTTGTGTTGAGGGTTCATTGATTTGAAAGTTACGTTCAACAAGATTGGCAGAGATAAATTATGGGAAATTATGAATATAATGAAGAGAAGTGGGAGTTAGTTTGATTAGTTGAGAGAAATACCTGGAAATAAGATGCTGAGTGACTTTAGTTGAATTAAAATACGAGATTGTTTAGACCAACAAGTGTGTGAGACAAGAATTTCCATTGGAACTAAAAGGGTTTAATATGTTTAGGGGATTATAGGAGTATTGGAAGTAAGTCAAGAGGTGATGTAGCTGGAAGAAAGAGGTAGATTTGGTCCCCAACATATGCAAATCATATTACGATTGTGGCAAGAGATGTGGGAGGCTACAATATTTAAGAAGATTAGAAGAATCCCTGGGTAATAAATAATGATACTCAATGTACAGAAGAGTAGAAAAATAATTTGTATTAAATATGAGGTGGTAGGTTTAAAGGGAAATAACAATTGAAAGAGTACAAAATTTAAAAGTTGTTAAAAGCATTTTGAATCACTGAAATCTATCTTGAGTAAATATTTTGCATTTTAAGTAAAGATTACCATATGAACCAACAATGATCCCAAATTTATACTTACATAGTCACTTCAAAAGTATATAAGAATTGTTTTAGAATTTTTTCAAACTTTTTAAAGAGGAGCATTTTGAAAAATCTTAAAATAAAAATTTTAAACTTAAATTCAGAAAACTTTTGAAACCAAACCTCTGTTCAGTTGTACATCATATAAAAGGCCATAAAGAAAGCTGGAAATGACACCTTTTTTCAGCTCTCTATCGTAATTTGGAGAGGTTCTACACTGATTTAAAACTTTTCGGAAATCCAATTTTGTAAAATTTTACATGCTGTATTTCACAAAAGGGTGGAAATATTTTACTCGAAATTTGTAGTTTTCTTATTCTTCATTCATACTACCTATGTGTCAAATTTCATCTGAAACTGAAATGATGATGTAAAATGACTGCGTTGATTTAATGTGGAATGACCCGAAGGTATCTTCTCAAGTGTAATAGAGATGAACTTTTGCTTTTTCTAATTTTTTTCTGTGTCGCTTAGGCCTTGCCTGTTTATCGGATTATATTTGAGCTTTTTGCGAAGGGCAGGAAAATTTTATTCCATTTAGTGAACTTTCCTACACTTCTTCCAGGACCTGTACATCCACTCTCGCAAAGTTTGTATACATACCAAACAAGATCTTTGGAATAGTCTCCGTTTATTTGCTTTTTTGTTATTTAAGGTCGCATTAACATCAAGGTCATTAGCGACCACTATTGGGTTTAACGTTATGTAATTGAAGATGACATGATGTGGTGATGACAGAGGGTAAAAGGACGAACACAAATATAACCATACCCGAGGCGAGACTCGAACCCGCGATCCTAGGTGCCCGAGATCGCTACGACACTACTGACTTATTGATCTTTTCCCCCACAGACCGGCCGTTTATTTGCTTTCTCTGTGTTGTTATTCTATGACACAGTGATTCGCAGACACGACTAACTACGTGCATGCTCTTCTTGGTTCATCAGACTGGGCTCCAGATGCTCATCAATGTTTTGAAGCCTATTCGTTTTTTTCATTTGTCTTGGTATCTTGACTTTTGCATATCTCGTAAACGACGTTCTTACTTAATTCTAACAGCTGACTTTTCATTCATATGTTGTAATTTCACTTTCAATATTATGACGACGAATATTATGACGCCCCGGAAATACATTAGAAATAATAAGAGGAATAATAAGTTAGGTGGTTACAGACAGCGAGACTTCTCCTGTCAATTTTCCTGAGTATTTTCTCGTTTATCAGTGCCCATAGTTATTGCGGTAATTTTTCAAGTGACTTAATAACAGCCATACTGGCAAAGTTACTCTAGATATCTTCAGAGAAGTGGGTACTTCACATTGTATTGGGTAACATATATATCCTATGTATAGTACTTATAAATACAGAAACTGACATACTAATTGATATTACATATTCAAAACTGCAGAAGCTAGCAAAATAAAAATGAAGAATGTTTCCTTTTTCGATAAATAAAACCTCTTAGAACGATTTTTGCTAAAGCATTCCCTTGAAGAGATGAAATACATTTTTACTTTCTCGCATTTACTTCGTAAGAAGAGAAAGTATTGTAATCGTGTGTCGAAAAGCGGCAAATTTTCGACAGAAAAGCACTTATCATCGGTCCCTGTAGAGAAAAAGAGGATAAATCATGTTCCTGTACATAGAAAATTACTTCCTCTAATAAGTGGTGTAACCAGAATCCATGTTTTGTGGATCCTTGATACCGAAAAATGTATGGCAACACATCTGCTTGTCGGTCTGTCTGTGGTAAACGCTAGGGCCTAAACCATTCATGATTTTCTCCAAAATTCATATACCCCGATCTATCTCACCGAACTTGAGGTTTTGCGAGTTTGAAGCGAATATTTTATTTTTAAAGGAAATTTACAGGAAAAGGTCAAACACATTTTTGAATAGAGAATTTTTTTAAACAATTTTATTTCAAAAATGGCTCCAAATGTTTTCTCTAAATTTTCTCCTTATGTATATTAATAGACGGAAAAAATTGTGCTAATCACATTTTGGGTAAACTCTCCATATTTTCGAAAATTTAAAAAAATGAACATTTAAAAACTACGAAACTGAAAATAGATATTTTTCCTTAAACAAAATCTGTTATAAAATATTATCTCTTTAAGAAAGGTCATATAAAATTTTTTTTAAAGAGCCAGTAGATTTCTCTAATTTCTTATTTAAATTAATGCAAATTATAAAAAGAACATTTTCTAAAATACTACTTCATTCTTTCTTAAAATTGTTTCCATGAATAATGTAACCGCTAAAGTCGTTTCCATCAAGAAAATAAAAGTTTTTCTTCGTAAATGCGTCTTATTATCTAGAAATTATGTAGTTACTAGATCAACCAGTAGAGAACGCTAGACGACGAAAGTAGTTCGAAAGAAAGCTACGAGGAGCGCTTACAACTAGTATCAAAATCGTGATATCAAAATCAGTCAATGGAATGACTTGGCCGACCAATGGGGATAGAGTAGGCAAATATTGGTGAATTAAGAGCAAGAGTAGACTGACCCGGCCATTTTGCTACTAACCAGCTGACGAGACGTTACTCTGAGAGAGCTAGTGGAACGACGGACCACGCCATTGCAAGAATTCATCATTACAGAAGCTTTTAGAATAAGGTAACATATCTCATTATTACGATAGCTTATTCTAGAGAGTAAACGAATAAAATATATAAAACATGAATAATTCTTAAAGAAGAATGAATAACAAGATTTATACTACGAATTGAACGAGTAAAAACATGTAGTGAGAAGTAAATCAAAATAGAAATGTTACTAGCAACATATGATTTATTTCAGCTTTTAGAATAAGAATACTTGGACCTGTTTTAATCAAATTCGATCATCACGACATCCGACGCAACAGCAACGCCGACGGTAGCGACGCAAGCCCCAAGAAGAGCAGCGCAGTCGACGGGAATCCTTCGTGCTCAAGTTCCGTTACGGACGACCTCGAAGAACGTCAAGGCTTCGTACGCCGCGGGAGACCTTGTGAGTTCGTCTAACTCATTTCAAATTAGAGGTAGAAGCGTGGGCCAGATTGTAGAACTATTTCAGTACAGTATTTTACGAGATGATTAACTGCAATATTACTCGACTTCTGTCGTGAGTTTTTAAATACGTGTCCGAATGCCAGATAGGAATACAGTATCGTTACTGGACCCAGATATTTGAAAGGTATTACTGTAAAAAAATTAGAAGTAAAGGACAATAAGTTATTTGATTGATTGACATATTGTGTGTGATGTAAAACTTAGTTGTTTAGCAGTTAACTTAAAAATTTCATAAGATAAAGAGATCTCGTAGGAGTAAAATTATTTTTGCTCAAATTTGATTAAACTGAATATTGTTGTATCAGTAACAGTTATATATTTTTTAAACAAGTTAATTTGTCAGAACAGTTAGTAGATTAACATACTTTCTATATAGGGCATAGCGTTGGTACTATCAATTTACATTGGATATGAATGGTATTTATGTGTATTGCATATTGAGTATATACTATTTTATGTGTTTTCCAGCAATGTGTATAATGGTAATTGTGTGTAACTAACGTATTATAGGAATTATGATTCTTTAAATCATTTTAAAAATTTAATCGGAAGGTTTCAAAGTCTAATTTCAATCAGATTTTCATGATATTTTTGTAATGGACATTTAGTTTGTTTTTTTTCTCAAACCTGATTTTAGCAGAACATTATCAGTCAATTCCTGATATGCAATGTACTAATTCTGAGAACAGAATATATTGCTTTGGTTATTTTCATAAACATACGACAGTCGTGTTCTCAATCATATCCCAGTGCACAAGTCTTGAACCCTTTCCCTTGGAGAGAAAGTCTGCGAAGGACCTTCTTGTATGAGTGTGTTGTGGCTTGATATTATTGAAGCCGCAATAGACGAGTAACAAGGGAGTATTACTCGAGTCACCAGTCTCCTCCCATACTCAAGGTAATTCTACCCATATTGTTGGACAAGCTAAATTCAACTACGAATTTGGACCAGGTGCTAGGTGGTCGTTTACTGCTCCACTATTGCGCCACCACCAACATTGGAAGGAAGGCAAAAAGGTAAAGGTGGTGACAATA
>JAHLJT010009419.1:72036138-72084546 GCA_031308135.1 Acheta domesticus | reverse complement strand
GCACCCCTGCCTTCTGAATCCCTGTAGTCACTTGGCAAGGCCTAAAACAAATTTCTATGCAAGTTTACTGCTTGGTTTTTGAAAGCTATCAAAGTCAGAATGGTCTGCCTCTAATCAATTTATTTTAAAAAAGCGGCTCAAAACCATATAAGTCGCGGTTGATTTGAAAGTGAGCAATCTTCGTCACTTCATTCTGCTTAAACTACTTGCAGAAATAAAGTGATTTACACACAGATTCGTTAAGAGTAATTATTCAAATTAAAATTTGTTTGTAGTAGACAATTTGTTTGTGGTAGTTTGTTTGTAGACAATGAAAACTACTACAATGGCTGCACTAATGTATTGTGTGAAATATGCAGAATATTGATTCGAGGAAAATTAATAAGGAAGTTCATGCACTTTTCAAATGACTATCATCACAGGTGTCGATAGTCAAAAGTAAATATTCATGTAAATTATGATTAAGAGAGAAAGGTATAGTAAACTACTTTCTCTAATACGTGTTGTAGTCAGAATCTATGTTTTCTGGCTCTTAATACGGAAAAATCGAATGACGGTAAAACGTCCATTCGTGTGTTCGTAGGACAACTCACTCAAGGCTTAGGGAGTTTGAAAAGGAGGTTTTGATTTTTGATGATACTTTACATGAAACTTCAATGCATTAATTTTTTTAAATAGTGCACATTTTTTTATTAAACTTTGTTCTCGGATAGCGTAACGACGCGTAAGAGAATGGTGCAGACCTCATGTTATTGAAATCCCAGATATTTCGAAAATTTCAAAATTTAACATTTTTTGGGCGTCTTCCTGCAACTATAATATTGAAGATAGAGATTTTTTCATTAATAAAATATATTCTCATCTCATCTTGAAATAAGGTCATGTTCAATTTTTCGTAAATATGAGTAATTTGCCTGTAAGTTTGGGCTAAATACACAGGCAATTTTAATTTTTTTAAACAATTTTTTTCTCAAAACTTTTCTAATATTTTTCTTTACTTTTCTCCTCATATGTATTAAGGGACGGTAAAAGATATGGTGTTAATCCCATTTTCCACGAACACTCTACTTTTTCAAAACTGCAAAAAGTTTATATTTCAAAACTATAAATTGAAGCTGGGGATTTTTGCCTAAACGAAGTCTGTTGTAAATAATGAGCTGTTTAAACAATCATGTACTATAAAAAGTACTAGAATTTGCGTAATTAGTGCCTGTAATTAGGATTTTTTTTCTGTAAAACCGCTACAATTTTTTTCTTCAAACTTTCTCCTCTGGTAGAAGAAGGGACGCTTAAACGAATGGCGCGGGTCTCATTTTCGTTGAATTCTCTGAATTTTCAAAAATGACAAATTTAGAAATAACACGAGAACGAATGTGCTGTAACATGGAAGAAGACACTGTTGAAGAAGGCAAGAATGTGTGTGAAGCGTGGCATGTTTATTAAGGTTCCGTTCCGGCATTCGCCCGGTATCGAGAATCCACGGAAGACCACTCGAACTGCGCTCGTCCAGACAGGCTGCACCAGAGAGTGCGCGGCCACCATTTTTGCGGCGGCGTTGTTGCTCAGGCGGAATCGTCCCGTGGCCTGCGAGAAGGCGCTCGGGGGCGGCCGGGGCCGGGCGGTGGCGAAGGCGCGCCTAATCCACTTTGGGCGCCGGCGGCGGGGGCAGGATTGCGGCGGCGGGCTTTGGTGGCGAGCAATCTGCGGCGGCGGGCGCCCTCCTCGCCTCGTCCCCGCCCCGCCTTATTGCGAGAGCTCGTGAGCGCGCCTAACGCGTGGACGGCGGTGGCGGCGCCGGCCGCAGCCTGCACACGCCCCTCCCACTCCCACTCCCCCACCCCCTCCCCCATCGCACCAGACGCGTCGCGTGCCGGCCTCTAGCGGAGCGCGCGCTTCCGTGGGCCCTCGTCTCTGACCGCGCTGATTCTTCCCGGCGACACCTCGGCCTCCGCCAGAGGTTCTGTTTGGAAGGTTTGCGGTGGCTGGACGCAATCTGATTTACTCTTGTTTAGTTCGGAAGATGGTGGTTGTTGATTTTGAGTCTGCGGGTTTTTAGAATGTATGTTAATGTATCATTCATAACAATAAATAATGAAAGAATAAAGGTGCTCGTTGAGTGTCTATATTTACTTCTGCCAAAAGAATGTTTCCAGAGGAGTCAAAAGGTTTTCAAATCAGCGAGATAATGCCGATTATTTAATAATAATTATAATAGTAATTATTATTATTATTGTTGTTATTATTATAGAAATAATAATAACTAGTGGGTTGCAGTAGCAAAAATGCTGCTGAACAAAACCACACACAATGGTTTTCTAAAAAGTGGCTCGAACACTACTCAAGAACAGCAAATAAATACTCTCGTTAAATGCATGTCATAGCCGCAATAAGTCAAATATTTTTACCGAAACAGTCTTCAAGACCCATTTATGTAGTGGAGTATATACGGAGGAATACGGAGTACAGCAGTTCCTTACTTACCCAGAATATAAAAATAATTCTTCCTCTTCTACGACATCACGAGAATACAAAATATTTAGAGTGTGCGGCCTCTTTCTTGAACCTATGCTGTCGCATGATGTCAGTATGGCATCGAGGCACTGAGTATAAGAGTTCAGTCAGTACGCACAGTATTACTATAGGCGGAATAACTCAATCTTAATCTCCATTTTTTCAAACAAAATAAAAAACTGTTTTCTTGTTTTCCGATTTTCCTCGAGTTCCAGGGTATCTAACAAAAAAGCTTTCACATGGCCGAGGCTGCATAGTGCACTCTCCATTTCTGCGCGCTTTGGAAATTAGAAATATAGATTCTCTTTATTTCATACTCAACTTTCAACTGTAAATTTAATCATAAGAATTGAAACTCTCTTCTACCTAACTTATAAAAAACAGAATTTCCTAAGTTCCTGAAGATCATTTTCGTTGTAAATTTGCTTCGTTATCTGTCAGAGTACACGTTTTTGATGATATTTTTACTCTCATTTATTACATGCACATTAATTAAAAGGTCTTATTTATTACATGTACACATTTATTACACGCACATTAATTAAAATTTCATTGACTAACATGACAAAACTGCTACTTCTGGCGCCGTGTCGATACCATGTATAATTTTCAACAAAATTTTAGAATCAAGAAATGCTTATCCAAATTCTAGTAACTACAACTGGGTGCCCGTTTACTGTTTTATTTGCATTTGTTGTGTTATTTATATTGTATCGTGTGTTAATAACCTATTCTATCAGACGTTACTTGTAACGAGATTGTTTATGATAGAGTTGTGAATATACACAGCAATTTGTAATCGGATAACCCTGTAAGCAAATTACTAATAAAATTGAATTGAATTATTACATGCACATGAAATACATGATGCATCAATTTCGCCAGACATTCACAATTGTAGTACATTTCACCCTTTTATGTATTTTCCAATCGTGCTTGCACGTTCATTCTCAGATAATTATTCACTAAGAGGATATCAATATCTTAATAATCCATTATAACAGAACTTTTAATTTAACAAAACGTCTACTGTGATCCACGTTTGAGAGACTACTGTCGTGGGGGCTGTGTCGTTCATGTTCAAAATGTGTTATTTTCACCATATTTTAAGAAATGTTAATAGCATTCTAGATCAGTAATATTCAAGAGAATTTCTCAATAGGCTTTGTAGAACAGTCTCCTTTATTATTTCAATAATATACATACCTTTTGCGACTCTCACACACAACCAATCTTATAAATGTGGTCTCTAAAGAAAGAGAATGTCATGGAGACGTGACGAATTGCACTTTGAGTTTAAAAATGTGAAGGATTTGTTGAAAAACGCATCTAAATATTCATGTAAAATAAAACCCGCATCACTTGACAGAAAAAGCTATATAGTTAAATAACTCTTAAACAATTCATTCTAGGGCTGAATTGAAATTTCGAGGCTACAGGACTCAAAGCAACGTTCTCGTATTGTAATCTATATAATAAGATGTTACTAGACATTCTATTACATTGTTGGTGGTCTGGCGCTTATCGATATTACCAATAACACCTATATCACAATATCACAGGCTTGGCGCAGGAGGCGTGAACTAAGTCAAACTATAACGGGGAGAGAGAGCTCTTGGATGTTATTCTTCAAAACGAAGGAAGAAACAATATTGGCAAAGAATAGATGATTCTGCACTAAAATTTTCAAGTCAGTGTGTTCGGTCATGATATTGCATTTGCAAGCAAATTTGCAGAAAATAAGTTGAAGCATTTGCAGGAAAACTAGGACTTTTCTCGTATTACATTTAGTAATGTTATTTTAAGCATGTTAGTAAAAGATCAAAATGTCATGTGCAAGCAATTTCATTATTAAGATATTAATTTATTAATCTTTTAGGACAGTGTTACAAATACAGTTCTGATTTTTCAGCTTTCTGTAATATTTTGTTTTCTATTTCCCCTCACACATAAATTTTTTGAGGAAATTTTAATATGTTCCCTCTACAGCTTAAACAATGTACTCGGTGTATGAGATCAGCCCACAGCAAAAGAAAGCAGAGGAGCACGTTTTGATGTGTGTTAAGGAAAAATGCAAAACATTGCAGGAATCTGATTGTGTAGGTTCATTAATGTTAGATTGAATTTATGTTAAATATTTCTTAGACAACAAAGGTGAAATCGTAGTTGGTAAAGCATACGATACTGCTACATCACTTCATGTTTTGTTTATATTACATAAAATTCTGTTCTATATTATTTCAGTGGTATATATGAATTTTGTGGCTCTCACAAATGAAGTCTATAAATGAGGTCTCACGAAGGTGGTCTTATGAGGTCTCACACAACCATTATTTAAAAATTAGGTCTAAAGAAAGAGAATTTCACGGAGTCGTGGCGAATTGCATTTTGAGTTTAAAAATATGAAATCTTTGATGAGGAAAAGACATCTACATATATTAAATGCAACCCGCCACACTCTTACATAAATTTCTCTTTTTACGAAGTATTCGTAAGGCGAGAAAGTATAAACGTTTTCCAATAGTTTTGTAACTATCAAGGAGAGCGAAAAGCTAATTATTAAGGAATATTGTATGAATAATTCAAGCATTGTTTTTAGGAAGTGTTGGGATTTGTTCCAAGACCATTTGTCTATAATACTGAATAAATCCTTATTCAAAATTTGTTTTCAAACATCATTTTAATTGTTTTTGTTTTTATTTGATATTCTATAACACATTGTTAGCAATCTTTTATACACTTTTAAACAAATTAGCACGTTTTGTTAACAACTTTTCCTCTTAATAAATAAAATGGAAGGATAGGGAAGAGGGTGGGATTTAATATGCGAGAGTTCTCGCACTGGTACGCTAGTACATGAAATGCGAAATGAGTAATTATTAAATATTAATATTCCGTAAAACATACCAACTCTCTCTCTCTCTCTCTCTCTCCTCTCTCTCTCTCTCTCTCTCTCTCTCTCTCTCTCTGAAAATAATGGAATCTAAAAAAAATATATAACTTATCAATTTTCTCACATGTAAATGTAGATTAGATGAGATGGAAATATTATAACATTTTTTTATATTGCCTACCTCTATAACAAGATTATTTTCAGAAATAAATTCTAAGTTCCCATATTGTTCATTATCATCACACTATTCCACTATTTCCTACAAAACTGTTCAAGATGTATTATCATTCTGTCAATCCTGCGATAACGAATGTAAATAATTTCACGGGTTTTGTTCATCTTTGTGGAGTAGTCATTTGATTTTTTTGAAGCTACCGTTTATAAAACTGTTTTTATGTAACAGTTTGGGGCTTCAAAATGAATTCTTAAATATTTTTCAAATACCAAAAATTAGATGATTTTTTTAAAAATATAATAAGATGCAAGAGAAAACCTCTCTATAGTATACGCTTAGAAAAGATGACGATTTTGTACGAGTATTCTACCAATACAAATCTTCATAATTACTTTCCTTCTGGATAGAAAATTACGTTACAGGTGTTCTTAAAACTTGAATGAAGCAATAAGCATTTTTCATTATTGTAGTTATCAGCAGGTGCATAAGTAATTCTCAATACTCGTTTCCATCGTAGATAACTTGTGAGTGTCCTATGAAATCTTACGTTGGTGGTGCTCAATGAAATGAAAGGTATGATTCTGATGTCATAAATTACAAATGGTTAATTTTTGGACATTCAAATACATTTCAGGTGTTTCGGTCTGCTGGATACCGCAGTCCTTAGTACGTGTTGTCAGAAACGTGTAGAATTTCAAAATCTGTGCAAACATAAACTCGCTATTTGATATTATGGGCATTTAATCGGCAACATTTTCAGCTATTTCCGCTTTTTTATAAACACTTAACAGTATTATAACGTTTATCCATGCATAGTGCGCAGCTTATGTGATGTCACACGTTTATGACCTTGCTATTTGGAGTTGGGTTTTATTATGAAGCTATTTCCAACATTTAAAAGACTTGAAAAGTTGGTTAAGTGATCACATGCTCAACTATTGTAGTATAGTACAATATGGCATAGAATGGTTTGTTTAGATGAAACAGTCTGGCTAGCGAAATATTTAATGCAACAAATCATTAAAAACACACATCAATGTCTTTTCTTTTGTGAGTTTTTTGATTCCCCTCCACCTATTTGGCTCCTCATATCTTTCATAATAGCAGAATCTGCCGTCTCTAATACATTTTTTTCTGTATGTTAGCACTCTGATGGAAGTGTTCACCTTGTTCTTCACAGTTATTTTCAGCATTTCATCTAAAAATATGAGATAGCTCTCTTCGTCTTTCTATTTCCAAGCTGTCGGTATCTCTAAATCAACGTACCAATTATATTATTGCTATTCTCAGTTATTTTGTTTGCTAAAAGTCACTCCACGACGATTCTAAAATATCCCAAGCATTAAGTTTCTATGTGACAGTAGGTCTAGAAAATGTTTACATCTCAAGACGTAACTTGAGATCCAGTAAACGTTCCGCTTTTTGATTTTTCTGCAGATGGCGGGAGTCATTTCTCTGATGAGGACCTTTGAGTTACCAAGCAACACTTCCGGTTTGAATGGTCTTAACTTATTTCTTCCTGAACAAAAATTCTCCAAATCTTAATCGGTACGCATGTAAGTAATTACTTTTAGTCATTAATTAAGTCACTTTCCATAATTCTGATTATTTGCCCCACTATTCCATAGAAAAAGGAAGCATTTAGAGAAATTTCTAAAATACTGATATGTGTTACAAAACACATGATCACATGCAACAATTTGGTTTCACGCTTACAGAGTAAGGTTCCCTAATGTGGAATACGTCCATAATGTAAAATACCAAATTATCGGACTTGCAATGAGCGGACATCTGGTGACAAATTTGAGAATTACTTGGAAAAGACCCCTCATCAAGCGTAGAAAACGTTTGAGTTAAAGCTCTGAGGGAAGTGGCAGAGCGTGTTTCAAGCAAAACGTTCTGTTTATCTCTTTAAATACTTACAATAGTCACGGAATTTTTTAAAAATTATCCAACCATTCTTAACAGTTATTAATTAAACATTTATGAGGTGATCATTATAATAAAACTACTTCTATTTATAAGTAATGAGAACGCTCGTGTTCTAATGTAGCTTTTTATACTCTTGAGATTCATTCTTGTTTGCTGCAAACAGATAGTGAAAATCACATTTTAATTGTAATTAAGGACGCTTGTACGGTTTCTAACTAACCGCACAAACAATTTACTTGAACATAAAACAGTTCAATATATTATTTTTCATCAAATTCGCTCTTTCTAACTATAGTACCGTTTCTTTTGAGCTTCAGATACTTTTTTTCTGAATAGCATTCATGTATAAACCTAATAGCTTATAGCAGGCACAATTACATCATAATCAAGCATAATAGATTTGTCGTAGCCAAAATGTTAAAGAAGTATTGGTATTTGATAAAATTATAATGTATTGTAATACAGTGCGTTGATTCAGACAGTTAATTTCGAGGTCATAGATTTTTGATAAAATTTATGTTTCCTTTATCATAAAATATTATGTTAAAATTTTGGTGAGTTTTTACACTGACTCTTTACAGGATTTTAGTCTAAACCAAACTGAATGTTTTATTTGTTTCCAAGACATAATACGAATTTTAATTTTTGATTTCACAAGAAAAGTTTGTGAACAAATTATATATTTCCCCACAATACAAATATTTTATTGTGCATGGCAATAAATAATTTGTTTTACTACTAAACCCATTCCATTTACTATTTTATCATTGGCCAAGTTCATAGAGCAAACAAAAACATCTAATCGTTTACGAAAAATGATTGGGTATGTAATTGCTCAAGTATATATTACATAACAAAATATTACATTGAAGTTTAATTTGTAGCAGAGTTTAATTTTTTTTACTCTGGTCACTCGAGAATATATAACCCTGTATACGAGTATACGCATTATGAATATCGAATCATTGTTTTCCATAGACAATTCTGTTTACTGCATGTCTCATTAGTATGCTTCCCATAGCAAGCTTCGAAGCATGCTTCGATTACAACATGTGCATGCTTTCGAATATGAGTAATATTATTGGAGTTGCGTACAAATATATTTTATTATATTTTCGTACCAGTAAATAATACACAAAATTATTTGGTTCATCGTTGATAATGTGGATATGTTCTTATAGAAACTATTTTCGTAGTAAAACACCCTTCTTCAATGCAATTTACTGGAAACCATTTCTAAAACCTGACATTCCATTATGTCGTCGTTCGCCTACTTCTCTGCCAACCGTGGTTGTCTGAAATTTCCAGAGGCAAATCTACCAGTGACGAACTGCCTCGCGAGCCTATTCCGACAGGCAGTTGATGGAAATGCAGCCGCTCGTCCTTGAAGCGAGTGACGGTCGAGGCGCCAGCGCTGGGCGCCGGTCGAGGAGCTCTGCGGTTCGTCCTCAGGGACGCGTCTTCGCAGGGCGCACGGGCGCGCGTGAGTCACACGGGCCGGAGACACCGCCGCGGGACGGAGGGCGATATGCCTTCCTCGCCCCGTCACCCAGCCCGCCCCGCCCCGCCCCGCCCAGCCCAGCCCCCGCCCCGCCCCGCCCCGCCCCGCTGCGCCCCGCTCCGCCCCCGCGACCCGCCTCGCGCGGCCGCGCACGGCCATACGTTTGGCAACGCTCCGCCGTTACCATGACGACCACGCCGGCCATGACGGCAATAAACGGAGAGGGCCGCAGCCGCCACCGCCGCTGCCTCCCCGTCGCCGCCGCCGCCGCCGCCGCCTCCGCCACCGACCTGTTGGCGACCGCGGGCGGGCGGGCGGGCGAAGGGCAGGCGACCGCGAAGATGGGCGGGCGGGCGAGCGAGCGAAGAGCGCGCAACTGACGGACAAGTTGGCGGCAGGGCAGACGGGTCGTGGGCGAGCGAGGAGAGACCCACGGAGCGAACGGGAAGGCGAAGACAGGCAAACGGGTAGACGAGGAGGGCGATTATGTCGACAGTGGGTGGTCAACAGAATTGCAAACTAGGAGGCAATTAGCAATACTGACGTACTGAGGGAAAGACGAACGAAAGGCCGGCCGGTCGACCGACTGAACAAATAAACGAACTGATGGGCAGACTGACGGACGAATAAGCGAATGAAAGGAAGGGGAAACGGATGGGCGAGGAGACAGCTGAATGGGGGAGGCAGTTGGCAACCAGGCACACGGAAGTTGGGAGACGGCACACGGTTTCAGGGGTTGTCTAATAAGCGCAAAGACACTTTCCTGCGCTCAAGCAATCAATTGGAAATGCCTCAAAGAATACTGAAAGCAGGAGTCCTCCTAAGCGACTGACGATATCCACACTAAATGTTAATTTTTTTGGTGTGTTCTCGATGATAAATGATATGTCCTTTAAGAAATTAACACCTGATGGAAATACACGAGTAACGACTTTAGACTAATCGTCCTGTTAGTTAGTATGCAGTTTTATTTTTGCGTCCTGCTTGACCATTTACATTCGCTAAATATTTTAAAATTTTGTGGGAGTGCAAGAACTAACGACGACTAGAGGCCTACTATTTTGTAAACGACAGCGTAGTCCTGTCCCCTATTTGGTATTCTACTTTCAAACACTTTATGAGCTATTTATATGCTACATTAAAGAAAAATCTTCAAACCAAACCCTAACAATTCCAGTTGAGTAACTATTGTGACGTTATATTTGGCCATATTTACTACCCATGATTATTTTACAGAGAAAATGAACCAAAAAAAAGTGTGCTAACGTTACTTAAGATAAGTGATGCAAATACGGCCAAGTTGCGGCTATGTTGTTAGCTGAAACTGTTTACCATAGAAGCGCGCTAGCATGCTGCCTGGGAGAGCGTAACCATCTACCAGGCTTGTTGACTCGCGTAATCGCACTCTGGAGCCTCCGTTGACAAGAACGTGCTGAAGGCGCGCGGTCCTCATAACTTCTTTCAGAGTAATTCTATCATTAGTTACACTTAAAGAAAGATTTAATATTTTGAAAATCTACATAAACCTTAAGCGCATTTAATGAGAAATTGAATCAGATTAATGCCGTTTAATTTTCTCAATATTATACCAATGTCGGAGAGATTTTATAACATGTTTCGCTGTCAATATGGCCACGGGTGAGGGGCATATTACCAGCACTTATGGCCATATTGACTTCGTGTGTTTGATACACTAATGTTTTTGTGTTTTATTTTCTAGAATATGAATTCTGCAAAGAAAAGGGGAGTTTGGAGCCAAATCAATATGTAAAATAAAGCCAGCAATCAACTCTCGTGCTATTGCTTTAGAAAAGGATTTATTTTCAACTCGTACTTCAAACGACGTTCAAAACAATTCATAACCCAATCAACGACGTAAAATCCAAACCAGATAAACTAATAATGTGGATCAGCTTGCAAAGAAAAAATAACAAAAATAGTCCTGACAAGAAGAAATATTTCCATTAATAAAAAACCCAATAAAATTTGGAAACACTCAAGGGAAAAAATCCTGCAGGGAAAAATGGGGAAAGCTGGTATTTTCATTTTTGTTGTGAGGAGCCAGTTAAGGGCATGCGTCAATGAAGTGTGTATGGAAATATACATAGGAATAAAGTGAAGGACTAACTATTAAAGACAAAGATATTATAATTTATCCCCAATGTTGAACTGATTAAACTATTTTTTATTTTTTGTATAACAGTCTCATTGTAGAAAATACTGAATTTGTTATGATTAACCCAGCAATCCTTACATTACTGAAGTCATGTCAGGCCTTATTTTGTAAAATTAGACTGTAAAAGGGCAATTTACACATCTATTAGTATAGCTGTGTAAGTCGTGACCAAAGAACGTGTAGCCCTAGTTATTTGTCCATGCTACAAGAAAACAGTTAATTTGGCAATGGCCATAAAATTTGGATGTGGGTATATTGCTTTCAAATTACAATCTCTTTGTAAAATAACCACAAAATATTTCTAAATCACTTTTTTTGTGATATAACTATTTTAATGTGAAGCAAAAGTGTAAAATTTCACCATAATGCCGTTAATTTAGATAAATGTTGAAATACATAAACAGAAAAATTTTAGGCGCTTAAAGTTACCGTTTTACCTTGCCATGACTTAATTGTAATGGAAGAAATGACAAGAGAGTAAGGACGGGTAGGAGGGCCAACAGACAGAAGGAGAGGGAGAACTCTTAACACCTATTAGGTAAATAATAATATTAATAAATTGAAGAAACTGTAAAATAAACTCAAAATCGTTCGCATAACAGTTTCAGAAATTGTTATTGAACTACACGAAAAGATATTTGTGAACCAGTATAATATTCACAAATCTATTATATTCATATCTCATACACAACAATAAAGACCATAGTTGGAAACATGGAATGCGCAATTAGTAAAAATAGTACAAGTAACGAGTGACAGGGAAAGAAAAAAGCAACATGAAGTAAGAGTTCGAGCAGCACCGTATTTTTCTTAACAATTGAAGGAAGTTCTGCTGGTGAGGTGAGGAAAACGGGGCGGGAGGAGTTGTTCCATCGTTTTGAGCTGAAGGAGAATGAACAGAAATGTAGTAGTGTGTGAAGATGTGATGCGGAAGATCTCGTTCCGAATAGAATTTGGTAGTGGGGAGAAGTCGTCATCAAAGTATGGTGCCCGCGAACTTTAGTATTTACGTAGGAAGGGCAAGTTGGGCCATTTTATTTAAAAAGAAAAGAAATTAACAGGATAAAACATGATTTAAACGTGGACATTTTATATAATGAAGTCACGAGGAATTGGTGTGAATGAGCAGAGAAATGAATGTGAAAATTGTCTGAAAAGTTTGTTTTTAGAATTCAAAGGTTTTATCATTATTGTTTTTGTTTATTTAACGTTATTGTTATGGTATTATCAAATACTTCAATATGATTTTTTTTCAAGAGGAAGCAAAAGGAATATTACACATTTCTTGGAACGTCTGTTTCATTTAGGAAGAAAATGATTGTATAATTATTTAGTAAAAATAATTTCAGATGTACGTAAATAATTTATCAAAACTTTTGAGCTCTCTCTGCAGGGGAATCGTCGCCCGCAAATATAAATAAATGTAATGAGAATATAGAAGAAAATAGATTAGAGTTTTATACGGGTCTCGCTGTAATGCCGGTTGCATTCATAAGCCTCAGTCTCAAGATGAAGATGGGAATAAATCAAGGATGCATTTATTTACATATAAAACAAATATAAAATTTCTCAGGATTTTCCCGTCATGTGAATCGATCATGTGATGGTTGAGTGCATTGTATTCGTGTACTACTGGTGATGATGTTCTAGTTGTTTTCAGTCGGGTCTAGTTCTCCTTTCTGCCACAGTTAGCGCTGTTGTACAGGGATCTCAACATGAACCGGACGGAGGCCTTTTCTGTGCGACTGGGATACATTTACCACAGAAATGCGATAAACGCTTGATATTTAATTTCGGCTTTTCGGGTTCTTAAAAAGAGAGAATTAGAATTGTATTTTCAAATAATATTTCTTTTAATTTTGTGACTGACCCGCGCACGTGCAACAACGAAGATAAATCGCTGAGAACGGATCTCACCCGATGCAGAAACTAGTAATTGTATTTACTTTAAACACTGATATAGATGAATATGCACTATCAACAATATGAACTCTATATGAAAAACATTGAAAATTGGCTTTATCTTTTCTCTCCGTGGAGTCGGTAATTGTTTTAAAGGCAATTAAGGACATGTTGCAAGGAAATAATTGACTCTAAGAAAGTAAGATATTACAATAACTTACAATGTGTCTTGAATTCTCAACAACAGTTTTGTATTAAGTTGAAATACAAAAATATCAGGAGATACGCAATGAAAATGATATTTCAGTATAAAGAGCAATGATCGATTCGGGAGAAACGTACTGAATGTTTCGTTAATATATATTGTTTCAATTCGTATTATAGCATTATTCACTTGAACAAGTATTCATTCAAGTACATTCGTATCGACCCCGTGGCCGAGATCGCTAAATCTGTAGTGCCGTAGAGGTCTTGGACCGTGGGGTTACGGGTTCGAGTCCCGCCTGGCGCATTGTTGTATGCGTTCGTCCTTTCACCCCCTATCGTTTCACCCTCATACCATAACGTTACATGCAATAGTGGTCGCTAATGTCCTAGTAGTTGATGCGATCTTACATCAAACCTTACAACAACAAAAAAAAGGTACATTCGTATATACATACACTCAGTCATATTTTACGCACTTGTCTTCCGCCTATTCGCCCAGTTACTGCTCAGAGTCGCTATCGTGTCGATTTGAAATGAAAATTTCCCCAGACTTGAACACAATCTTATTAACAATAGTTATGAAAGTGAGATTTTTTTATTATGTGCACAATTGAAATTTCTCCGCATACAGCAGAAATATTTAGTAGACGAATGTTGTTGACAATATTTTATATTATTTCCAATACATTTTCAAATTTAAGTTGACAAAACGGGTGATATTCAATTTTTATAATTTATTTCTTGTTTTTGAAATACAGATCCGCTGTACATTTAGATTACATCACACGGCAGTTGTTCCCAACATCATCTCAAATCAAATTGGCATCGGCAGTTGGATCAGGGCGGGAACCTGCTGGGGCAGCGAACGCGGGAAGCCAAGTCCCCCGCGCTGTTGCGGACGCGCACGATCGCCCACGGGCGCTCGCCCAGCGCTCGCCCAGCGCTCGCCCAGCGCTCGCCCAGCGCCCGCCCAACGCCCGCGTCGCCCTTCCGCGCCGCTGCTGGCGCCCGCCCATCCGCCCGCCCGCCCGCCCGCGTATCGGCGGCAGCTCCGTTACCGCCGGGGCTCGAGCCGCGGATTAAATGATTTGCGGGCGTAATAGGAATTGATTGGGCGGCGCTGCAATCTCGCCGCCCCGCGCGCCGCCTGCCCCTCCCCTGCGCCCGCCCGCCCCCCGCCCCCCCCCCCCGGCGCGCAGTCAAATTGGATCGGCGGAGCGCGTGCCGTTTAAACCAGATGGACGATAACTGATAGAGCCCCGCTTGTTAATAATGCAGGCGGCGCAGGCTTTTATTAGATCAAATAGAGCGGCGGTGGCGGCCGCGAGAGCGGTGGTGGGGGGCGGCGGGAGTGAGGGCGGACGGCGCGCGCGCACGCGAGGGCAGGTGCCTGCCCTCCCCGCCCTGCCTCGCCCCGCCCCGCCCCGCCGCGCCGCGCCTGCCTCGCAGCGCGCTCCCTCGCCAAGGCAAGAAAAGGAGCGCCGTCTCCCTCGCCGCCTGCGCCCTGCCTTCCCCCGCGCTGCGGCGACCACCCGCTGCCCGCTGCCGCCTCCGCCGCGCGTTATTGGTTATCTGTCGGCCGCCGCACCCTCATACACAGGCACGCGTGGAACATCATATAAATTCCGGAAGATGGACGGCCGGCGGCGGCGGCGGCGGAGGGGAGAAGCGGGCAGAGGCAGAGCCGGGCGCGGAGCTGGACGGCGCTGGGCGGCGGCGGTGGCGGCGGCCGCCGAGGGCGCGGCGGGGGCGCAAGGGGCGGGGCGGGCAGGGCCGGCACGCGGCGGAGGGGCGCGGGCACGTCAATACCCCGGCGAGTGGCCGACGCGGTCAGCGTGCGCGCGGCCACTGCGCAGCCTCTCTCCTCCCCCGACCGGCCCCGCCCCGCCCCGCACACATCATCTCGCGCAGCGCCACCTGCGACGCGGCGCTGGCGACGCGCGGGCGGCGGCCGCGCGGGGGGGCGGGGCGGCGAGGGCGGCGCGGGGCGCGGAGGGCGCGTGGCGGTGGCGGCGGGCGCAGGCGACGCGCCGTTCCGATAAATCGGCCCCTCCGGCGCCGCCGCCGCCGCCAACCCGCCGCCGCCCGCGGGCAGTTTCCATATTTCAGGCAGCGGCGCTGGCGGTGGCGGCAGCGGGGAGTGCTGGCCGAGGCCGAGTGGTGGTGGCGGCGGCGGCGCAGCGCGGGCGGCGGGGTTGTCACTCCATGGGCCGTGTCGACCGTTAACTCGGCGTCGTTAGCCGGCGCGCTGCTTTACGAGGTCCGCAGCGCCGCGACGCTCTCGGGCCTCGGGCAGCCCGCCCCCGTCACCCGCCCCCGCCGCCGCCGCCGCTCGCCGCCGCGCCGCCGTCCGTCGCCGCGATAATTCCTCTAATGACGGGCGCGCGCGCGTATTTCGAGAGAGCGCCGCCTAATCGCGCGGCCAGCGCGCTCTCCGGCGCCCCCTGCCGCGCCCCCTCGCGCCATCCACGCACCGGCTCCGCATCGCCCCGTCCCGCCCCCGCCCACCTCCGCCGCCGGCCGTCCTCTGCGGCGCTCCGGCCACTCGGGCCGCGTCTTCGCCTAGTGCGCGCGGCCACCGCTAGGAGCGCGCGCCGCGGCCCCCTCGGCAGCCGCCCGTCCGCCCTCCCCACCCACCCACCCACCCGCCAGCCCGCCCGCGCCCACCCCGAGCATCAATCTTGTTTATGGGCAACAAAGCCCGCGGAATGGCGGGCGGCGGCGGAATGGCCGCGCGCGCCCTCCTCCCCGCCCCGCCCCGCCCGCTCTCCGCTCCCCGGCCTCCTCCCGGCCCCGCCCCCGCCGCCGCCGAGACGCCGCCGCCGCCGCCTCCGCTTCTAGCTCCTCCGCCGCAGGTGCCTGGGCACGCCTCGCCCTCGCCGCTGCCGCCGTCAGAGACGCGGTGCGCGCCGGGCATTTCTCATTTCGGCGCGCGAACAAAGCGCACTCCGCCGCTTATTGCCGAAGTTTTCCTCCGGCCGCGCGCTTCGTCGCCCCCGCCGCCCCCACCGCCCCCGCCGCCGCCGCCTCCGCCGCGCGCCGCGCCCCGCACTCCTCACAGGGCGCCTCTTAATCCGACGGCGGCGCGGAGACGCTGCGGATCGCTGAGACAGCCGCCGCCCCCGGCAGGTGCTTCGACATAAATCGCGCGCGAGCTCCATCCGTCTTCATCGACGGCGGCGGCGGCGGCGAGACTCCTTCCGCCGCCGCTGGCTCAGCGCCGGTGCCGCCCCCTTGCCCGTCCCCCCGTCCTCCTCTCTCACCTCTTCACCCCCCCTCCCTCCCACCCTCCGCCGCCACCGGCGCTGCGCCGCCGCGGAGATTTAGTATTTAATTAACTGCCGCGATACGTAACGCAACGTCTCGCAGCTAAAACAATTCGAGCCCGCGCGGCCCGCGAGATTTGTAGGGCGCGGCGGCGGCGGCGGCGGTGGCGGCGGCGCGGCGCCGAGGTGTTTGTGCCGACGCAAATTGAGGAAACAAATCTTTGGATTTAAAGAAACGCGCGTGTTTTTCATCGCGGCCACCAGGTGCGCTGGCGTCTGCGCTGTTCGGCGCAGGTTGATGGCCTGCGCGGGGGCGCGCTGCTGGGGCTATGATCGCGCCACGTGGCGGAGTGGGCACTGCAGACGATTCTTCTTTGTTTGTGAAGGACGCGTTCGGCGCGAGGTCACTTGGTGATACTATTGGCTTGTTTAACCTTCCTGAGTACGCAATGCATGTAGCGTTTTTTCTTATTCTAGCCAACATGTTTGCTCGCATGAGGGTTCGTCTACATTGGAGAAAATTCTTGGTGGCATTCTACCGCTGTTTTCAACTTACTGCCAAACATATTAATCTCTTCAAGATGTACTAAAACATAATAGTAGAGAATACAATAATATTACATATTTACCAAGAAAATGTAAGATAATTAATATATTTTAATATTCGTTTATGTTAACTGTGAATAAACGCCGAAAGAAATATGTATACTTCTAAATATTGAAAGCCATTGACAATAAAAAATAAGAACAGACACATTATTTGTCAAGTGTTTGACCTTAACTGAATCTATATAAACCATCTTCCGCCTATCTTCCTGAAAAATTAGCTAATATTTTATCAGTTGCATAATACTTCAATGCGTCAATCATTTTTTTCTACATATTAAATCCGATTGCAAAATATTCACTTCTAAAAACCTCATGGAAAATATGAATTTATAATATAGATTTGTTCAAAGTGGCGAATAAACGCAAAAACCTCTGTGAAAGCGGCTCGCGGAGGAGAGCGAGCGCAGTTCGAGTTGAGATTAAACGCCGTAGGTGTCGTCACACGTTCCGCCCCCGGGCGAGGAGGAAATCTTAATAAGCGCGTCGCCAGTGCGCCGGGGCTGCTTGGCGCGTGATTTAAGAAACGCCCTCACACCCGTGCAATTAGCGGCGCCGCGCTGAAAAAACTGTGGCGTCGACCGGCGGAGGGGACTGGACCACGCGCTGCCACCGCCGCCGGCGCACAGTGGCCGACCGCACGACTATCAGAGGAAGGGGCATTTATTTTAATGAAAATATACGTCTGTTACATTGCTTATTTTTTGTTATCATTTAATGACCTTCATGAAACAGACATTGTAACTTTATATCAATGTATTTAATATTATACGTATCTTAACTTTTCGACCCTGTTTGGAGTCTTCTTCAAAATCTAAAAAATAATCAAAATTTTAGTCAGAGGGTGTATTAACAATAAAATTATAACACATATCTAATAACGTGATGACTAATTAGCATTAATAAATGATCTATTAATGTTTATTCTTTTTAAATGCATAATTTTATTAGGTATAATTTTGTTGTTAATTCATCACCTAACTAAAATTTAAATAATTTTTTAGATAACTAGAATATAAATAAATTGTTATAAAATTACCATGTATGTTTCATGAAGGTCATTAATCCATTACAAAACAAAGTAAGACATTTATATTGGAATTGCATCGAGGTAGCGGTAGGTTGGAAAACTTTAAAACTAAATTGTTACATTTTAATTAATATTTTCTTCAGTATTATGTTTTCTAGATTTCGTTTTCTCTCAGTTAATTGTGTATCTTTATCTTAATTTATTAATTTCCAATGGACGCAGAAATTGAAAAACAATATGCAACCTCTCAACCTCAACCTCCGCCCGTCCGCCCGTCCGCCCGTCCGCCCGTCCGCCCGTCCGCCCGTCCGCCCGTCCGCCCGTCCGCCCGTCCGCCCGTCCGCCATCTGTCTGTGGTCAACTCCAGCGTCAAAGCCGTTCAGCCGGTTTTCTCCCAAATTGATAATTCAAAAAACAGAAATTGTCACTCTTCATCCATATCAGAAGATAATTTGACCAGAGTGTTTTCCTGTCTTGTCTTCTTGCGAGACAAGAGTTATTTAATAAATTTTAAAAATAAATCAAACAATCATAAAATTTTAAGATTTTACTTGACGGAAGTGCAAATTCATATTGTGGTGATTAATTTGGAATATTCATTGCTTTGAGATTTTTATTCAGGGCCTAGAGACCATTCTAATTTCTAAGTTTTATAAGATTTATGTTGATGGATACCATGTTGCTGACTTATTTTAATTTTAATTAAAATGTATTTAATTAATTTAATTACAAGTATCGTTTTAATTATAATTTACTATTGATAATAACTTTGTACGAACTTTTATTTACCGTACGATAATTTGATATTCACTTTCAGCTATGTGGTCACTCTGCTTATGAAGTTGCAGTTTAATAATAGGAACGTCGCAATAAGGCATGAAGTTCACTGAATATTCTGTCATTCTCAGGCCGTTTGTAGAAGAGCGTTTCTTGTGAAAGAAGGTATCTACAACAAGGACATCGTGGATGCAATAAGTGAATTTAAATTTTGTATTTCTGGTGTTAATATAAGGAAAGCTAAAAGGAGTTTGGAGGCTGTCGTTCGAATCTTGAAAAGAAATATTACTTTTAATATTATTTAATCATTAAATCTATTTTAAGTTGCACTGATAACAGAAGGTGATAACGACGCCGTCGATGGTTCCTGTTAATGTAAACTAATAATTTTATTTATAATTACATTACGCATCGGGCGTCGCTGATACTTTTAAGTAGAACGTAAATACATTGAATTCAATGGCGGAAAGCTATTGTTTAGTGTCGTAGCGATCTCGAATCCAATGATCGCGGGTTTGAATCCCGCCTTGGGCATGGTTGTATATGTGTTCGTCCTTTCACCCCCTGTCATCACCATATTATGTCATCTTCAGTTGCATAACGTTAAACCCAATAGTAGTTGCTAATGACCTTGATGTTGATACGACCTTAAGTAACAAAATAAAGGTTGTTTTCATTTTAAACGTTTGATTTTATAAATGTATTGTTCGCGCTTCGTTTTTTTAAGAATTGTTCAAATGGTACAAATTTTCGTGTTACAATATTACACAACTATTAACAATATCGTGAGAAAGTACATGCTGTTGTAGCATCAGTAGTTTATTCTTCATTTACAAAGTTCTTTTCGACGTTTTGAGGATCATTTTTCCCCTCACCTTCAGGCCACAAGGAATGCCATAGGAAATTTCATTAGTGAACACAAATGACAAGTTACCAGCAATAAAATACACAAAATCAATATACAATATTATAATTAAAACAGTAGTATCGATATAAAATAACGTAAAGACTCACCATTTAAAAGAAAAAACATAATTAAAACATTCGGAAAATAAGTATGAAATTCATAAAAGTTAGTCCGCTTGGGTCCCATAGCACACAAAGTATTTTGAATCCATCTTCCTCCTCCACCTTCTCTTACTACTTCATAATGGTCTCAGCCCATTGTTATTTTCTCTTACAAATCTAAGAAGAGAAAATATTATACACGTGCACATGACAAGAATTTTCGACAGAAAAACTCTTATATAGAACCCTCGGAACGAAAAAAGTGGATAAATCCTGTTCCTACTTACAGTAAATTACTTCCTCTAATCCAGAAGGCCTGAGTTTGAACCTCGGTGTGGAAATACTTTTGCAGGTTGAAAGTATTTTTACAGAGTTATGTAATTGTATAACAGCGGCAAATTAAAAACAATGCGAAAAAGTATGTTCTGTTGTATCTTCACAAGTAATTTGTTGCAGTGTCACGAGAGAATTGAATTGATGTTCTTGAGTTGTGAGAGCTAAATAAGTTTGTGTAGTTTCGTTCTGCAACATGTTTGCTGCTGCAGGTCACTAGTTAATGTTGTGAGCACTTTTGTCTTCATTAGGAACATAGTTCCTTCATCAATTCATTTCTAACAAGACATATACTATTATGATGGTGTAAAAGTGTATATATATATATATGATAGTGTATAATATTTTATAATTGAATTTACGACTTTAAATGGATTTATCTTTGAACGTCACATGTGTTTAACAAGTGTGCTATAAACGCTTACTAAGAATTTCATGTAGCTATTTTTGATTTAACGAATTTTTAATTAAAAATACGAAATGGTATACTACATCCTTGTGTGTACTTGAGATGTTTCGTTTTAAATACAGATCTTTTATCAACAAACAGTTTATACGAACTTGTTTGGGGATATAAAAAAATTGAAACTTTTCGTAAATATTTCACATTATAAATGTCGTGAGTAAAGATTTCTTTTTATTTATGAGCCCGTTAATGACTTGTTTGTTTTCAGTTTGTTGTAAAATGAAGCACTTTTACACGTTTGTTGAATAGTAAACAAAGATAATTTTGGCTGTTTTCACAATTGTGCAGAGTTTTGTTGAATGTGGTAGATGAACTGAACTTCGTTATTGCAGCTTCTCACTGAAGCACTACTCTGCTAAAATAATTGAAATTGTGAATAGAGTTAATTGTGAACTCTCTTTTTAATATTATATTGTGCATATTGTCTGAATTAAAACTTCACTATTGTGTTAAATATGTGTAATAATTACTAATAAAGTAACTAAACTGAACCGTTTATAACCGAAGAAGTATAAGTTATAGTATTTTCACACATCCCAATTAATGTGTAAAAAAAATCACTCAAAACATAATGTTTCATTTACTTTGATCTGTTCACAATATTTTATGGTTTAAAATATATACATTTATTATTTTATTAAGTTCAGAACATCATTCATTGCCAAGAATCTGGGTCTTCTATTGAAATATTTTTCGTACTTGTTATTTCTGCGAGCCCTAATAAAATTCGATAAGAGTTTATTGTATTTGAATTTACCTTTCCTTGAAGCCTGCAGTGATCGTGAATCAGCGACATTCCTCAATAAGAGTACGTTTCATAATTAATTTTTGAAGAATGACCTGAAAAGCAAACTTCTCGCTGAAAGATTATTGTATCTATTTGTCAGAATATAGTTGTTTTAATTAAATATCTGTTACTTTAAGTATTTTTTGTTGTTCCTCTTCGGAAAGATTCAAGACATTATTTCAGAGAGCAACATTTTTGGAAAGTTAGAAAGTACCTGTAACATTTTTCTGCAGGAATTCTGTGGCTGTATAATGCCTTCAATAAAACAAGAGGTCTCTCTCTCTCTCTTCAGACAAACAAGTCATTCGAAGAATCGTACTATTATCGACATAAATATCCCAAGTGACATGCAATCTAACAAAAGCGTCTTCTCGCATAGTTTCTCGGGAGTTTTGTAAAGACACACAAACGGGCATTCCAAACAGCCACATTCCCAGCTCCGCGAACCGACTGGTGTTTTTAATAGAACATCCCCCAAACACACACTCATTCCTGTCACTTTATTGCGCCCATCTTCGCTGCGCCAGCGGAATCCGTCGTTTCCGGCGCACAGTGGGCTGAAACGACCCAAAAATCCGCGCATTAAAAGAAGAAACTAAGTTCACAGAAATGGTACCAACACCAAACATAATTTCTAAAATATTTTTTTTATCATAAAATGTAATAAAGCCCTTGAAGGAATATTCAAGAATTTTCAAGTTTTGCTTTATTTTGTTAAATATTCAAAGCAAGTTAAAATAATCCGTTTAATCTGCTTCCTAAATGTTCGTAAGAATTCTCAGATTTAAAAAATTGAAATCGAATGACATTTTTCGAAATATATTCATCATATTGGATTCGTTACTTTAATTTTACAATTGGATAGCAAATTCGAAATTCGATACCTCTAAAACCCAAATACACTCCTACAGTGTATTTTGTACACCTTCCTTTTTCGAATATAACCGTGTGCCTTTGGAATCTCCATCAAATCAGCACGAAAATAATTATTAAAAATTAGAGTAGCGCCATCTGAAACATTCATTTTTTTATAGAAATTATTTTAGATGTTATATTAAATATCTGTAGCCCGCAACAACATTTTGAAGGCGTTGTTTGAAGAGAATTACACGTGAAATCCAATGCGCGCATTTTAGACCGTTTCACCCCACTGTGCGGAGTTTCTCAGCATCGCTCGCGCATATTGCCCCGCCCTCCGGCCGCCTCTTCACCCCCATGTCCCTGCTTCCAGTGAACGCTCGGTTGGCTGATTGATATTTTCAGGTACGTCAATTCTGTGGTCATGGGGTAAAAGTTCTTAAAATCTTAGTTTGGAGAGAACAAGGGTTAGATTATTAAGCCAACGCTTTTTCCTGCGCTCAACGCTATTTCCCAACGCTTTTTTTCTCGTTAAGGAAGCAACATTTGAAATCGGTCGTTTTACTAAAATACAATATAGATACTTCACTTGCAGTTTAAGTACTTAACCCAATTTCACCAAAAATTGACTTAAAACATTTTACCCCGTGACCACAGAATTATGTTCGTTAGCCCCGTTAGTGTAGTGAATGTTTTATCACACAAGTAAGCGCTGATCTTTCCCACTGGCGCGTGCGAACTGGCACCTACCTACACTTCGCCTTACTGGGGATTTCCCTCTCCAGATATCTCCCCCAGCGGGGCAGCGGGACAAGCTGTAAGCTCCCCAAGTTTCTTTATATTTTTTTGTAGAATGTAGATCCCAATTTTGTAGGACAATTATGATTTTATTATGTACAGTTTCTAAAACATTGAAAACATTGTAGACATTGTAAACCAATCAAAATCGTAGCGAAACTTTTCTCCATGACTCCGCTCACTTTTGAGATTACGTGGAGGAGTTGTCCGCAATATCACGTAATTGATTGTAACAAATAAGTTGGACTATTTTTTAGCAATCCTTACTTACTTTCTGCCTAGTAAAACATATCAAAAATATATTTAAACTATTTGTTTTTTCTAGATTACAATGTTTCTCAAACTTCAAAAATAGATAAACGAAAAAAATCAGTCGCATGTTTTTTTTAAGTGTTGCGATAAATGTATTTTTATTAAATTAAATTATGTGTTCCTGAAGGTGACGAGGAACTTCGTCCAAATGTTGGGAAAGGGTGAGAAAGAATGATCACGCACTCTCCGTGGTCCGTTTCTTATGGCACTGCTCCTGCATCGCCCGGTACTGATCGGAGAAACCACAGGGGAGGTGCCTCAGGGCAGTTTAATATTTCAGCGAGAGATGTGGCTCAGAGCATCAACTGATGTCATTGCAATGTTTCTGCCGGGTGATTATAGGTTCGAAGACAGTAGGATTTTTGACACTGGCTAGGCAGTTAGGTCGTGTTCTCCGGAGGAGAAATCTAGCGGCCGGCGGCACTGACCAGTATTTTTTCGTGGTTTCTCCGATCAATACCTGGCGAATGCCCGAGCAGTACCGAAACAAATGGGCCACGTATCGCGCGGGATCTTTCCTTCCTCTTCCTTGTCGTAACCTCACCCCCTATACACACTCACATGAACTACACTACCAGGGAGACCGGTCGGGAGCTTACAGCTTGTCCCGGCTGGGGCGATGCCCCGCTGGTGGGAGATACCTAACTGAGGAAAAACCCTGACGGTAGGTTGGCGCCGGATCTCATTCTTTAGGGAGGACGATCCCCACCACCTCCCGAGGAAAACATGCACTACATTCATTAGACAAATGACCTTAGACGTTGGCTTGCCTAGAATCACTAATCAATCAATCAATTTATTATTTAACGTGAACGTTCATTATCTAGCCCGGGATTAAAACCCGCAACGCACAATGCGGCTGCCAGCGCTTCCGCGAGAGCTTGCTGCTTCCACCGAATCCACCTCCATTACATCCTCCGCAACCAGCGACGCCTTCACGGCGAGCGAAGATCGCGCGGAGGCAGGCGGCTGGAACTCATCAGCGCGAAGGCGGAGGCGGAGACGAATCAGCGCTGAGCGGCCGATTGTGAATTTTACAGCGATACGCGCTCTCTCCCCCCCTTCCCCCCGCGCCGCCCGCGCCGCCCGCGCCGGCGCCCTGCGCTGTTTCGTGTCCGCGCCGACGCGCGCGCCTCGCGACGTTTACGGCGTCGCACATCACCGGAGCCCCCGCGCGCGCCCACGCACGAGTTATCCGCATCATAAACACCTTTGCGCCCGCGGGCACGCGCGGCACGGGGAGAGGGCGGCGGAGGAGGAGGAGGAGGAGGAGAAGGCAGGCGCGGGTGAGTGGGGAGGCGGGAACGACGCAGCTGACGGGAGGGCTTGGTTGAGGAGACGGCGATGCAGATGTGAGCGGAGTAGCTGAGAGGAACGCTCGCTTGGGGGAGAAGTCAAGATAGGTGGAAGCTGCGTGGTTGGAAGGGGCGGTTGTACGTGTAGTTGGTGAGGTAGTTAGAAGCGGAATTGCTGACAGGATGAATGTGGAAATGGCGTTGGAGATGCAAAAGGAGTAACTGACAAGAGCGGTTGGTTGAGGACATTGCGACATAGGTGGAAAGTGAGTAGGTGACAAGAGAGATTATTTGAGAGCAGGTGGAAGCGGATTAAGTGACAGCAGGGGTTGGTAGAGATGGCGACGTATGTGGAAGTAGAGAAGCTGACGGGAGCGTTTAGATCGGGTAATGGAGAGGTAGTTGTAATGGAAAGGAGTAGTTGATTGTGGAGATGGAGACGCAGGTGGAAGCTGTGTAACTGACAGGAATGATTGGTTGAAGAGTTGATGCTGCAGTTGAAAGCAGAGTACTACGATAGCAAAATTCTACAAGACGTTGATAAGCAGATAGAAAGAGTGTAGATAGGTAAAATAGTGGTTGCAAAGATAAGGTGGAGACACTGTAAAGGAATCGAAGGTGTCGTGAAGGGGAAAGGAAATGAATAGCAACAGATTGAAGGAAACTAAACGATGTTGGGAGAATGAAGGAGAGATGCAGGTTGAGTTGGAATTCTAATGATGATAGGGGGATTGGAGCAATGAATGATAAAATGGTATATTTGAGTAATAGAAATGGGCTGCAATGGGGGAAAGGCAGAACATATCGAAGAGAAAGGATAGTTGCGGAATAGATGATTTCGCTGAGGAGGTATCAGGCTTTACGGGACAAGAATTATAATGATATCACTACAACTCACGAGAATATTTAGGAAAATCATGACTGATATTCAATGGCGGTTGTGATACAAAAACACATTTCCGAGTTATGCGCAATATTTCCGAGTTATGCGCAAGGGTAAAGTGAATGTATTCTGCGGTTTGCGTACACGCCTGATAATCCAAATCTACAATATAATCTGTGAACTTCTGTTTTTCACCTTAAATCTCTTTGCAATTCTGCGAAGGATGTGCATCCTGTGTGTTGTGCCAATGATTTCTTATGAACGGGATTAATCCGACATATTTCCTTAGCATGTTATGTACTGATGGTATAGGCAGGATCAGTGATGGTGATACGAGAATATTGAGAAAATAGAATAAATGATGTTTGTAGAAAGTATTTCAGAAGGAAGGAAAATTTTCAGCTTAGAGACTATCACAAATAGTTTTGAAACAATAAAAATTAAAATGATTAACTTGAAATTTTAAAAACATGATTTTCTAATGGGAATACTCCTTTTGACGTGATACTATCAAAACCTAGTAAATGTCTAGAATAAGTTAAGTAAAATTACAAAGAAGGTTGACATGGTGGGGGCGAGAGATATGGTCCCCAAGTACCCCCCCCTCGTCCTTGTTTCCATCTCTGTCCAGAAGGCCGAAGCAGTAGGACGGGCGGATAGCGGGAAGGCGGAAGCGGCGGTGACGGGCGACACCAGGGGCGGAGAGCTGTGTACCGGCGGGGGTGGACGGGCGGGGCGGGCGGGCGCGACGGCCCAGCAGTAAATAACGCGGCTCCTGCAGCTTCCGAAGAATGGGAAATTGAAGCGCCGCCTAAGAATAGCGCGCGGACGCCGGGGCGATTGGCTCGGAATCTTTTATGCGTCGACGCGCCCGCCCGCCCGCCCGAGCAGAGGAAACGCCTCCGTGCCGCCGCCGCACACTGATCAATTTTGCGTTCGTAGGTGGACAAAAATCAAACTTTCAACTTTGTCATTGGAATTTGAAACATAAATGATCCTATCCCCAGATGTCTAAAGCGTCTGAAAACAGCTTATGTAAGCCTCAGTTGACAAGCAGAGGTGGCATGGGAGACCTTACTTCAGCAACTTCGAGCACCCTTCGTACTAGTCACGTTCGGAGGCCCTTTGAAAGTAGTCCTCGTAAATGTTCAGAGACTCGACATACAAAGATTTTGCAGCATGGAACTTGTTCCCCGGGGTGTGTACAACACATTCAACATATATAATTTACCATTTCTTTGTTTTCTATAGTATTAATTGACCAATCTATTTCTCATGTCGTTCGAAAGGATGAACGCTTTGTTTGAACTGGATTATAAAAAAAGGATCAAACATGACATCTCATATTTTCTGATATCCTATTCCTGAATATGTGTTTTAATAGGTGTATAAATATCTTTTGCTCCTGTTTGCGATTTTTTTGAGAAAAGTTGATTTTTCTTAGGATCGGCGCGCCGAGTAACGCGGAGGGAGCTGTTCGAGCTACATCGGACAGGCGGTGTGCTGCAGGCAAAGGGGAGACGAAGAGGCAGACAGCAAACTCTTTATGGAACTTTATAATTGGTTTATATACCACTAACCGTACACAATATTGTGATTCACAGAGCAGATTTCATAATTTCAATGATACTTCCAATAGGACAACTGACGGAAGATGCGCAAGAGCTCCGACAAAGATTATCGGTAGTATGGGAACATCACTCCAGAAAAATGTTGCTATCTGCAACAAATGATGACATTCATCACAGCCTTTTGCTTTCTTGAGACCCCCTCAAATTGAGTCTGCGGAAAGCGCAGAAGACAAGAGGTGAAAGTCTTCCAGATGAAGTGTCAAGTTTATGAATTCGCGACTCCAATGAAATTGAAAACGAAATGTTTAACATTCAAATGACAGTGAATGGGACCTAGATTTACTATAAAAGCTCAAGAATGTATCTATTTATTTATGAATTTATTTATTTATTTATGAAATTCAAAACAATATATCATAGGGTGTTTTGTCTTAAAATACGAAATAAGTAGATATTTGCTCCTTCAGTGCAGGTTTAAGAGGTAATATTGTCATCAACAATAAACGCTTAATTTCTTAACTATGCATACTATCTTATTTTTATATCTTACATACCTGTCATGTAATTGTTGTTTTCCAAATAACTATTTTTGGTTGCCTTCCAAAACGTATGTCTTGTAAGAACTTCCTTCTCTCTTTAACTAGTAGTAATTTTCCTACTTGCTGCAGTATCGATTAAACGCAAACAAATATGAGACACCTGATTCCTTCCTCTGTCACTGATGTTCAGTCCCTCAGGGTAACTAATATCCTTCGGTGAACGAAACTACAAACACATCCTTATTCAGCTCGAACCTAAACATTTGAAAGATAGCAAATCAAGTCCAGAACAAGGAAGTCTTGTAACCGCAACGATGCAGGCAGAGAACAAATTAGCCTCCGAATCAAAAGTATTTATTTACGAACAATTTTATTCTATGCTGAAAGTTCATTTTATTATTTTATTCATTTCGAAGTATAAGATCAATAATAAATTAGTTTGAATATTGTAAGCGTTTACAAATATTCGTTAAGCGTCTCGTACGTAATTATCTCGTAATATCATTTTTCGACATTTGCAACACATTTGAAGTCTTGGGATATAGTGATGTTCCAGTATTCACCTGGAAATGATCGCGATTATGGCTGTTAGATTACCATTTCAATTCCGGCAAGACCACAAACTTGCTGGAGTTTATCACATGATGCCAACTTTCGGCCATTGGCCGGCATCGAACTGGCGACCTCCTATTTACTGGCATACTCGGCCGCAAGGTGTTGCCTTTACAATCACCGATACTCGTATTGGTAGTGAACACATATATACCCAAAAAACATTGTTAACCACAAAGATAGCGTCACTAGGATTTTTGTCCACCTGGGAACACAAAATTGATCACTGTGCGCCGATGGGGCGCAGAGCTGCGGACGCGAAGGACTGACTCCTGAGATGACCGATGTGATGCGCACCATCTACTGGCTTGTTTATTTGTTTTTACCATCGCGCAAAGCAGATGTGCTCTACATGTGTCCGTACAACTATGTATATCATGTGGAATCGTCAAACGTACACATATACGTACATATATTTTTGTTAACCCTTCGAGAGCTCGGATTTTGCGACTTTACACTTAGTGGATCTCAGAGGCCCGGTCTGAATAAAACCCTAATTTGGGGCTGGGATGAAGAAGTAATGAATGCAATGATATTTATTATTCAGTAAACTTGTATTTTAAGCATTTAAATGCTTAAGAAGGCATTTTACACATTTTGTTTTCTACAACAGAACAGAATACGTTTTTTTAATGTTCTGGTAAAAGTTTGTTTTCGGACAGAAAGCACTGTGATTTTGTTTTTTGTCTTTTTCGAAGAGGCAAAAATAGCATCTGGAAAGAAATTAATGTTCTGAATAGAAAGAATTTATAACAATTTTGCCGTGATATTAACATAACACATATTAACATATTTTTTTGAAGATTACGAACGCATTATAAGCACCAACGTCAAACTTATCGTAAAGTAACCTGAAAAGAGACACCTGTAATGCTAACGGAAAAATATTTACAGCCTTAAGAAGCACGCCCGGGCGTCTGAGGCCCACTAAGTGCTTTGAAGGGTTAATAATACGAGAGGCATTTTTTTATTCAACTCAACATTAATTTTCTGTTTCTCTTTTAAGGTAAAAATCCACATTTTTCCTCACTATACGTTTCTTGCCTCAGAATAGTTTAAAGATAATTTGCTTTCACAATGACTGATCTCGGAAACTAAGGTGAGAGAGATTTTCGGAGCGCTTTTACACGTATCTTCGTGTTGACGTAACAGTCTTCCGAATGTTTATCGTTTCTCCAGAAAAGGAACGTCCTTTGAGTTATGCCACTGTGACAGCGTAGGAGCAATATATCACTCGCTCACGTTTCCTTTTATGTGAACAATCACAAAAGGTCACTACATAGTTAACAATGTTTGCTTAATGTAAGCAACCGATGTTAGCTCAAGTGTTCGAGGTAAACGAAACATTTTAAACAGTTTCTGTAGAAAGAAGTTACGAAAATATTCATATTTGACCTTTTTGGTTATTGTAAAACGTAGGCATTCAAAGCATTCTAAAAGATGTTGATTTCCAAATACATATCTTCAGCTACATGTTTAACCACAACATACTACAGGATGTTTAAATCATTGCGTAATCCACAAATGCCAAATGCCACATTGTAAGACAACGATCCGCGCGTCAGGGGAAGCAACGCGGTCTCCACACGTTCGCGAATCAGCGCAGAAAGGCTGTCAGTGCCTCCTCGCCACTCCCCACCCCCGCCCCCACCGCACCGCGCCCGCGTCGCGCCGAGTCGCGTCGCCTCATCGCCTTCGCTTGTTTTCTGAAATGTCGACCGCAGCGCTCTCGTCACCGGCCGCCTTCCTCCGCCCTCCGTCCTCCGTGCCTACTCCACCGACGCCGCCTCCTCCTCCTCTTCCTCCTCGTCTTCGGCCTCGCTCTCTGCAGCGCCCGCGGCAGCCGCGCTGCGAAGTCGCACCAGGTCGATACGCCCAGCGAACGCGCCCGGAATCGAACTTCATCGAAGTCCGTTCAGCGGTTTCCGTTCGACGGACGCCGCCCCCCCTCCCGCCCCCCACCACGCCGTCGGAAGAGGGAGGGGCGGTCGCGGGCGACGGTGGAGTAGAATAGGGCGGGGTTGCGCGTCAATGATGGAGTGCTGCCTGGGAGGATGACGATCAGCAGAGGGAGAGGGATGCGAATGAGAAGGAAGGGAGCTGACGCGAAAGGGTGAAAACCAAAGGGTTATTGGAGTAACACGTACGTGTGCATATAGTAAACCGTTAGCGAAAATATTGAGGAATATGGGAAAGGAACAACCTGCTAGAGGTGTTGTATAGAATGGTGTTGTGGGAAAATGGAGTGTGAAAATGGGAAAGTTTCTGAAGTTATCTCCACGAAAGAAATGGATAGTAAGAATTGCGTGATGAATGTTTCATAATGTGTGTGAGATAAAATATTTCGAACGGTGAAAGGGCTGTTGTTATGGGAGAGTAAAAGTATGCTTTGAGAGTTCAGCGGGCTAAGCATTACTTCGGGACTTTTAATTGTAATAATGGAGCAGACCTCAAAAATTCGTTAAGCAAGAATTGTATCATGTACCATGAAAACACTAAAGATACATACCTAAAAATGCATTCACAATATTTCTGTGCCAGAAGTCACTATCAAGTGAATTTCTACATTTTAACTTAATTGTATTGTTGGTACTGTTGCTGAAAAATTAATTAGAGTTTCATAACGATTATTCAAATGGGAATATTAAGATGTGTTTCACGTAAGATATGACCCGGAATACCATGGTAATACCAAGCTCCAATAATCCACCCGCCATACATATTACATTGGCTTAGAGACTTTTGAGTAAAATTTATGTTGGAAAAAGGTAGGAGTCAACCCCAACTTGAATCCCCCATGTAATAAAAGTATTTGAATTAGTGACTATTTCTTCACTGGAGATTGGCATGCGCGCTGACAAAATTAAATTGTGCCATCTCCAACGTCTAGCGGCAAAAAGCTGCGATGAAAGGTTAGGCGAACGAGCTCGATCCCACATTTTATATTTATAAAAGCTATTAAATTTCGTTTCCAGTGCGCCATTTGTTTCCGAGAGGAACTTATATTGTTTATTGTGGGTGGCATTATCATCAGTGACATGTAATACGAGAAACAACTATACAGTTAAGCAGAAAATGTGGGTCTTAACGAGTGGATAAAATTTTTCTGAAAGTGCAAGACCGTAAAAAATTCTCAAAAAGAAATAAAATTCCCTGAGAGCAGCGTCGTATCCAAAGTAGCGAAAATTATGAGGGGTAAGCTATTGATGTCACAATAATATTTTTGCTCAAATATTTTTGTTCTTGTAAAAGAAATGCTTTTTAACTGAATTTAAAATGAACTGAACATTTGATTCTGCATTAAATGTTTCTTCGTTGCAGGATTGCAGTGTTTAATGGAATATTTTTCATTGTGTAAAATTGGAATTATTCATGTATGATCAAAATTGCAAAATTCTATACTTTCATTATTTTGACATACGTTTCTGTACGCATGCTAGAAATTGCGCCTCAGTCGTCATCCTGATTGGGAGGATGGGTTACAATTAATTTATAAGGTCAGCAAAATTTCTAGATGCTTGTTTTTAATGATATGTTTAGAAAATGCAATTTAGGATTAATTAAATATTTTATATATATAAAATTTTTAATTAATTTATATAAATATTTAATTATATGTACATAGTAATACTATAATGGTAGAAAACCTATTTTTTTTGTTTTCCCTGGTGTTTCCCAATCGCTTGACATAAATACAAGAATGAAATGTATGTTTGTAAGCCAACGGGCAATTAGACACTAAAATTCTTGTAAAAATTCAATGATAAATGTGAAGATAATTGATATGGATAATTGTTTAAGACATTTTAATGACTGGTCTTGCAATTTGTAATTAAAATTTAACACACCTGTTGTGTATATGTTATTCCTTTACTAAACCTTTCAGTTAAATGAAATCATATATCCGTAGATATATGATTTCATATAGACATATTTGTAGTTCAGTGAAGAATAATTTAATTTCATTACACTGTGTATTGTTTCAAAATTAAAATTATTTTGACCCGTACATTTAATTTCTTCTTTATTCTAAACACCTTCTGATTATGGCGTTAAAATGAAAATTGTGAAGATTTTATTTTAATGTAAAAATTATAAATTCAGTTATTTTACCGTATGCCTGTTGTAATTTGTAAGTCATAAAACAACATAAATAAAATGTTTTCAGCAAATTCGCATTTTTGAAGGACACTACGTACATTTATACTGCGATTTTCGTATCTTTGCCTCTGACAGGAATCAACTGTTGCCGGTTTCATCCAATCGGGAGCTGTAACGTCACCATAGTGACGTTACTTTCGCGAATTATAAGCTCCCTATTGGATGGCAGCCAAACAGCTGATTTCTGTCAGGGTAAAAGTTAGGAAAATCGCAATATAAACACGCCGCGTCAGTATCCTCTACGCACTTTCGCGTTTCATTTCGATGAGATTGGCAGTGCCAAAACTCCACCATGTTGAATTTTTAGGGTCTTTTCTTACGTGGAGGCACTTATATTTGTGAAGATGTTGATTGTAAGTTATCGAAACTAGTGGCGCTACAACAGCACATACTTTCTCGCGTTATTGGAAACAGCTACATAATATTGAAATATTACATTTTCTGCTCTACTAACACCTCTGCTATAATTTAAAAACGTCCAATCCAACCAAAAAGGGAGCAACGCATTATTACCAGTACAGCGTTGTCAAAATTACGTGCATTCGCTTGGCTAATAATATCAATACAGTAATTAGAATATATGCAATTGACCTGAAAATAATTACGAAAATTCTGGCTGCTCGCTCGTGAGTTTCCTTTCGTCGTAAGATAACAGTTCCGATAGCGTTTCATTTCATCACCGAATTCTAACTTCCACACTTCACATACGATGAACACTAATGCTTTTTAACATAACGAGCGTCCAAGGTTTCTCGGAAGAGAGATAAGATAATATAAACAAAACTGGTCGACATACCGAGCGCACAGTTTAGCAGGGAATTGGGAAGCAGTCAATTTGACGGCTATCAGGCGTTTAACATAAATCAATCAATATAACGATTACAAGTGGATTAATATTTTCGAAATGTTCACGTATTCTTTATATCATGAATACATCTAAAATCAAGTAATCTCAATGACTTACTGTTAATTTTAATTAAGGTAACATTTTTTGAATACGTTTTAGCCGTGAAAATGATGGCGCCGGTCGCTCTAATGTTAAGTTATTACCAGAGGGCGGATCGATAGGCACTATAAAATGGAAAATAGGCAGGCAAAAAGACACAAAATTCTCAAAAATAGGCACTTAAAACACATTCATACTCAGAAAACGTACTTATGTGTATGTGTAAGTCACTGCTGATATTTTTTGCTAATTTTACATTTTATTATAATAAAAAATTGCTACAAAGTGATGGAACCAAATGAGATATACACGTCAACCATCGTAAATAATTAATTGTTCCTGTAAATCTCACGTAGATGACAACTCTTTCAACCAACCAATTTTAATAGTAAATAGTAAACGTATCCGCTTAAGCCAAGACGAAAGTGTCAAACAAACATTTTGAAAAGTATCAAATACTGAAATAGTTATTACCAACTACTGTATGCAGTGTATTACCAAAAATTGTTGACGATGAGCTCAAGTAAACTGTGATCTCTTGTCACTCAAAATATTTTTACGTTCCCGTATACGTACGTATATACGGAGTAATATAAATAGTGTAGGAAAAGTTATGTAATGCTGCGCGAAAAAAACGCCGATTTTCGGCTGAAAAAAAATTCATTGCCGAGCCCTGATAACGAAAAAGTTGATACATCCAGTAACTAAATTAAGAAAAAATCCCCTAACACGTGGTGTAGCCGGAATACCTCTTTTTTGGGTCCTCGATATCGAAAAACCAATTGAAAGGAAAACGTGCGTCTGTCCGTCCATCAGTCAGTCTGGGAACAATGCTAGTGCCTAAACCATTTGTACGATTTTTTCCAAAATGGATATTCCCCGGCCGATCTTTCACAAAAAACGGTTGAGTTTTCGAGAAACTTTACTTGACATTATTTAAAGCACATGTACTTATAAATATAATAATGCGATCAAATCGCCGCTAATGTAAATATTAATGACATGAGAGACAAGTCAAAAAATTACATTTTTTTAAAAAAACGAAAGAATTGAGCAAAATGGCGTTCATGTCATCTCATAGAGTACATTTATCACTATTCCTAACAGAAGTTTAAAGAAAAAAATTTGGAGCCGTTTTTGAGATAATATTGTGATTTTTAAAATTGCACGTATTGGACGCAATATTGCGCGAAAACTACTAATATGTTTAAAACAATGTACATGATCCTAAAGAAAGAACTCACTATGAAGAACAAATTTTATTGGAAGGAAAAATCTCTATCTGCAATTTTGTAGTTGGAGGAAGACGGCAAATGAAATTCAAACTTTTGCAATTTTTGAAAATTCAGAGTTAACCGTGAAAATCGGACCTAATCCACCTTAATAAGTGTATTCTACTCTATAATTACAAGAAATTTAAAGAAAAAATTTGGAAAGGTTTTTGAACAAATTTTGAAAATGTCTGTGGGGCGTCATGTAATCTTCCTCCAAAAATCAATTAATGTTTTTCACAATCGCAGAGCTTCGACTCAAAGCAGATGGAAATAGGTTTCTTCAATTTAAAAAAAATCGTATGCATAGTTTAGGCGCTAGTGTTGTTCACATACACCAGAGGGACAGACAGATGGACAGAGACGGACGGACGGACGGACGGACGGACGGACGGACGGACGTTTTGCTTTCAGTTGGTTTTTCGATATCAAGGACCCACAAAAGAGGGTTTCTGGCTACACCACGTGTTAGGGGATTTTGTTTCTTAATTTAGCAACTCGGTTTATCTCCGTTTTTGTAATTACGGCCCGCCAGCGAATTTTTTTCTGTCGAAAATTCGCTATTTTTTCGCGCAGCATTACATAACTTTCCCTGTACTACGTGTATTATTCCGTATACACATACGTATACGGGGTCGAATATTATTGGACTTTAAATTTTTTAGTTATATATTACTATTATAAACGTACGTAATCTATAACTGCGCGAAAAAGGTCATTAATTCTTCGTAATTAAACCACCGAAAGTTGTCTTCATGACTCTGTTCTTGAAAAGTGTGTATTACAATATTGAAGAGTACATTTGTTACTTATGTTTGGCCGTGTTGTTTTCCTAGGTACAAGGGTGTACTTAGGTACCCAATTACCTGGGTTGTGTATCTCTGTTACCTTTATATAGCAGTCTGAACTTCATGGCACTTCTTTCTGCCCCCGAGAAGTGACAAATATCTCGCTTGCCACCTTGTAATATGCGCACCATCAACTTCTCTCTCAACTCAAAGTTACGCGAAGGAGTGAATACTGTGTTGTGGATCCAATCAAAGGATCCCCGTGTTCTTGAAGCCATCTGTCTTCATCTCACGTGGCGCGCGGGCCTCCTTGTCCGAGCCATTTGCACGGCAATCGACGCTGGCGCCAATCGCACTTTGGACTCCGCTTCAGCTAACGGCCTGTAGTCGCGCCCGAAGGGCAGTGCGTTTGGCGAAGCTCACGCACTGAGTCGCATACGGCACCTGGCGACAAACCTTTTTCCCATGCCTGCGAACAAGGAAAATGAGCCGGCCGATTTGGAGCGGTACTGCCTTGGAGTAACTGAGAGGCAAGATGCGAGGAGAAATAGAGAAACCGAGGAAGTGAAGGGAAGCAGCACGAAAGAGAGATGGAGAGCAGGAGGATTAATAATTAATTAATGGAAAGTGTGTTAAATGAAATCAAAATATCAAAAAGAGTAATATTTGAAAAGAGTTACACAAGCTGGGTCAAAACGATAAATTCGTAAAAAGACTAGAAATATATATTCTTTTGTAAAAACTCTTATTGCATTATAACATACTTTTTATTTTCCTTATCATCATGATCAAGTTCATTTTGGTATGAACACGATCTGATAAAAATCATTTGAAATTGTTGGTTTGCAGGAACATTCGTTCTGGATTCATTCGTGGGATATGTTGAAGCGAAACTTGCTGGTATTGTGTTACAGTTTCACACACTGATGTCTCACACTAACTTCTTCCAGTATGGACATTGATTTTGTCATAATAAATTACCCACTTCTGAATCTTATCTAAAGAGGCACTAGCAAATAGTTCTCAACAGTCTAGGGACAATGTAAAGAAGCGCGATTCACACAGAACGTAAATTCAAAAGAAAACTGAATAAAACTGAAAATGACAAATGTTGAATTTCTGAGACGCGATGAACGAGAGGCAGAAAGCAAACCAGTTCGACTAGAAACGGCAATAAAAATATCTTCACCAACGAGTGAGGAAGTCTGGGGAATGGAGGCGAAACGAAGACGAAAGAGGAGAGCGACCACCAGTAGGAAGGACGTGCGCTATTTCGAGCCGCTATGCGCGATTGTGCGCGATGCAACGCCGTCCAAAAAGAAGAGGTGCGGCGCGGAGTGGCGTGGCGCGGCGCGGGGTGTGTGGGGTTGGGCGCCGCGTTAAAGACGTCGTTAACGTCGGGAGGCGAGGTGAGGCGTCGTGCGAGCGGGCGCCGGGCCAGCAGTCCCCTGCCCCCCCCCGTCCTGACCCACTCCCCGCTGCTGCTGTCGCAGCCCTCGGACCAGCACTGCTCTGGTGACCCTGCGCGCACCTCGGCCACCTTTGACCCCGAAACCACATCTATTCAGCGCTTTTTGCCACATTTTACAATCATTACACCAGTATTGTCAAGGTCGATGCCACGAGTGGGAGTCCGTGGCACGAGTGCCACGACGAAATCGCCCCTTCACGCAGTTCGTCATCCCGCCACTAGAGACAACGCCATCTCCATTGTAAAACGGCGGGGTTACTAATAGTTTTCTTTCCCGACGCTAGTTGCGCAGAGTAGCTCGCGGCATGCTACAGAGCCACGACGCGTGCCACTGCCACCGGTAGAAGACCATGACACCAGTGCATTACACGGTTCAGGAGTTGCCCAACATGTTGTTCTCGCTTTAAATATTTGTTTGCTGGAATATTACGTTGTTCTCAAGAACAATTTCAATTTCGCGTACATTTTACTTCAAAAACTCTACATTTAGTACTTTTTTTAATTTACGTCAGTTTTTTGATACTCGTGAGATATAGGTTTCCGTATGTTCTTGCTGTCTGATAACTTATAGTGTAGGTAATTATTTACTCCAAGAAGATATTGAAATTAACAGGAACGTAATTTGAGAAACTTGACTAACATTTTGAAATCAAACGTGAAACATTGATGAAGAATATCATTGAGATCATTCAATTCATTCAACACCAAAAATTGTCACATTGTCAGTGTCAATCAAGTTCGTCAGTAAGATAATACACCAAAAATGAAAGTCTGACTCGCGTGTGAATGCGCGTAAGAAAACTTTTCCTTCATTGCTGCAAGTAATGTCAAAGGGAAAATGGTCACAACCAGGAAACTTACTAAAAATAGTGGCACACATCACATACTTTCTCATATTATTTGATACATTCCCATACAAAGTTATAATTTAAACTTGTACCCTACTTATAGTTTAGTCATCTCTTGAAAACCTCTCTTTGGCAAAAGAAACGCGAGAGATTCAAATTTGTAATTTTCGTAGTTTCGCAATTTATGAAAATTCTGGGGCTCTGACAGAGGAATCTGTATCTTACCTACAAGAGCACTTTGCTCTGAGAAAAAATTAGAGCATTTTTTAGAACATTTTAGAAATGTTCTAGAGGCTTAAGCTAAAGTACCAACAAAAATTAAGATATTTTTTGAAATACGCATAGCCTTCAGTGCAGCTAAATCGATCGAGTAATAAAATTTTAAATAGAATTCTGTGAGCGGTTCATGCGCTAGTGTTATTTGGGGGTACTTTACATGAAGCCCCTGGGACATCAAAATATTCTCAAAAACGGATCCAATTTTTTTCTTATTTTTATTTTAAGAATACAGTAAAATACATTTATAAAGGTGGCATAAGTCCCATTTTCATTGTTAACTCTGAATTTTCGAAAATTGCAAAAGATAAAATGTTTTCGGCGTCTTCCTACAACTACAAACTTAAAGATAGAGATTTTCCCTTCAAATGGAATTTGTTGTCCGCAATTAGATCTTTCATTAAGGTCATGTACATTTTTTAACCTTTCGGTAGCTTTCGCGCAACATTGCGTTCAATATGTGCAATATTTAAAAAAATCTCAAAAACGCTCCAATTTTATTCTTTAAACTTCAGGTAGGGATAGTGCGAAATATACTCACATAAACACAATGTATTTCTATTCTTTGTTTTTGCAAATTATAAAAATGTAATATTTTTGACTAACCTCTCACGTCCATTAATATTTACATTTGCGGCGATTTGATCACATTTTTGAATTTACAAGTGCATGTGAATGATGTTTACTAATGTTTCTTTAAAACTCAATATTTTTCTGTGAAATGACCTCAAAATTTCGCTTTTTAAAAAACGCTCAAGATCCGTTTCCTCAAAAAACTGCTCCAAATTTTTTCTTCACGTTTTCGTACGGATAGCGGTATTGCATTGTTTAAGATGACATCGAATTCATTTTGGTGTATTCTTTTATTTATTCAATAAATACACTTCCTTAATATTTTTGCAGTAATATTTCAATTCTACTATTCGCAGAGCGAAAAACTGAGTAAATTAAAAAAACTTTTTGTGACGATATAAGACATCCAGCAAGAGTATGTTGCTAGTCAAAATAGTTATCCCAGAACAAAGAAAAAAGAAATGTAATACGAGAAAGTTTGTGCCATTCTGTTGCACCACTAGTTTTTGTGTGACATGGTCACATAGTATGTGAATTGACGGATACAGATGTGTTGTACTTCAGTCTTCTGTTGGTACCTGTCTTCATAAATATTATGAGCATTATGTTCATTATCAATTAAGTTTTGTTCCCTTTCAAAGGATTTTATATCATTTTATTTCTGTGCTTAAATATATGGGATGTTTGTGTGTGTGTGGAGGATGTTCTGTAGCGTAAGTTTTGCGAATAAAAAGAACCAAGCAAAGTTACTAAATCTTCCCTCACATCGTAAATACACCTGATCCACTCCATTTCTTCATGGAAATTGATCGATTATTGTTTGCTTTTTTTCCTCAACCGTTTGGTGAATTGAAATATCTAGGGAGGAACGTTTTCTCGCCTAAAAGATCATCAGCAGAATGGCTTACTTAATATAAATATAATTTTTAATGTAAGTATGTGATCAATGTGTTTACAATGTGCACCGCTTGTATATTTTTCATCCTTAGAATTGTTTCTAGTTTTAGACCGTTCATTCACTTTATGCTTTTTGTAGCTTATATTATTCAGATTTTGTTTACTAAGCTTTACTTCGAAATTACAAAAAATCCTTATGTGTTAGAAAAAAAGGGATTTCGGGTGTACAAAGTGAAATGAGATCACCTTTCACAACCAAAAGTCACGAATATTTGCACTAGAGTTATGAATAAGAATTTATATCTGATACACCCTCCTTCATTGTTTTGCATTTTTTTCCCCCACCGCATTCGTGCACAAAGCACACGCTTCTGTTTCGCCTCGCATGCTCTCCCACGACCAATCCCCATCTCCCCGCTCCTGGAGGCTCTGGGGCCGTCACGCGTGCCTTGGCTCACGTCTGTCCCCGCACAGCTCCCTTGTGCCTCCGCGTCCAACCTCAGCCGCGTCCGCGCGCCTTACCCCCCCCCCGGCCCCGCCCCTCGTCGCCCAGTCCCCTCCCTGTCAGTCCTTCGCGTGGCGGTCCCAGCGTCCGCGGGATTTTACAATTTCGTCCCCGCCGCCGCCGCCGTCGGGCGATGCACACGGGCGGCGCAGGGGCGAACGCGAGTTGTCGCAATCCTCTTAGGCGCACGGGAGGGGTGGGGGCGGGGGGGCAGCGAGGGGCGGGGGGTGAAGTAGACCTCGCGCTCGCGAAGGGAGACGGGTATTTTTGGGTGCTCTGCTTTCTGCGTGGTAGTCTTCCTCCTTCTCGTTTCATCCTACGCACGAGATATTCTTTTCGTAATACTGTACTGTTATATCTACTTAATGCAAACCAAATCATAGCATGAAAGATATATTTGAGTTCTACTATTCGGGAAGCGAACAATTAAGAAACTTTTGAAAAAAATATATACTTTGGGCGACAATAGAAGGCATCTGGCAAGAGTATGTTGCAAATCAAAATAGTTATCCCAGAAGAAGGAAAATAAAAAAGCTAATATAAGAAAACCTGTGCCTTTCTGTAGCACTACTAGTTTTTGTGTGACGTGGCCACATAATAAGTGAATTGACGTTTGTCTTAACCCAGGCGTCCGTTAAGAATTTTAACTGTCCGCTGTTTGTTAAAATAGAAATGGATTCGCCGATAGAAATTGAGTTAAGCTTAAGCTGTATGAGTACTCATATTTTTAAAAAAATCTTTCTTATTTTTATGGATTTTTCTGGTAAGTGGTATTATGGAAATACATGTTTAATAGTCAAAATAATAATAGTGGAAAAATATGGGTTAGCGTACGGCCGATATAACAAATAATGGACTTGGGTGGTTACAAACCTTGGCTTTCGCCTCTGTTTACAAATTCATTTGCATTCATTATTTTCTCTGCTTGGGTCTAATGACGTTATTATTGCGCATCATTGTTTGAATACTTTTGGTTCATGTTAAATACAAATTATGCCGATTGTTGCTACGTAGGATAATTTGTTCGATTCCCCGTTGCATACAACTGAGATTTGCATGTTTAATTCTGAAATAAGAAAAGATACGAAGTGATGCGTGAACTTATAAAAAGATAATATATGTTTAAATAATGTAAGGACGTCTTCACAGGAGGCCACTTAGCAGAGCTTCCGAGTGGTGCGTCTACTGGTAAAGCATGAGTTTGAAATGAAGGTATTCGCACGAGACCGAGCGAAGTAACGCGCTGACTTCGCAGTCGGGAGGTCCGGGTTCGATCCCCGGGCCGGCCATCCTGACCGGGATTTTTCGTGATTTCGCTTGGCCATAAGGCGAATGCTGGGATGATTCAAAAAACCCCCACCTCTCCTCCCAACATCAATATCATCATCCTACCACCTCCACCCCTCATCATCACCTATCACCTCAGTCACTACTCCGTGCAGAATGGCAGGAGGCCCTTACCCTTAATGGGATGTTAGTTGGTTAATAAAAATAATAATAATAAAATCGTACGAGCGTCGCATTTCTGATGTCAGGGCACTCGGTGGCGAACTCCCACTACCAGCAGCGCAGACACGCGTCCGCGCCTACAAGTAGTAGCCTCCTTGATATATGCATCCCTCAATGACATTGAAACGGAGTTGTTTGAGAGGTATGAGGACGAACAGAGCAAAGGGGAAAACGGTCTCCGTAACTCATTTGTATTTCCCCACATCAAACCATATCCAACATTGTTAATATTTAACGAAAATACCACAGCTAATTCACAAAATGAATCATCAAATGAAACTGTACCTGTTTATAATCAAATTAGAGCGGTTTGCATTTAAAATTGCATACAATGTTTCTATATACTACGCCACAAGTTGTCAAAAGTGTAAACTCACACTACAATAATTTTTGTTCAAAAGGAAGAGAGAAACTTTAATTCCATCAAATTCTTTAGAAACTAAACATTTACTTCAAAATAAATTAATTTACGCTAATGTTTTTGTTTTCATTGAGACATATGAAAAATACATTTTCTCTCTCACCAGATTTCAAGGATTTTTGTTCGTAAGAAACAAATGACCCATTATTAATAATTACCAATTAGTTAAAGTATTTAATTGATAATATGTCTATTTACTAGTGTTCGTTTGTATTTCGTGAAATATTGAAGTCGTATGCTTTCGCGGCCGGAGGCACGTGGATCATCTTCGCTGTCCGGGTTGACGCCGCGTCGAAGGCTGTGTTGCCGACGTTTCGACCATCTTATCGTGGTCTTCCTTGGCATTCCAGCCCTGAGAAAGACCACGATAAAGATGGTCGAAACGTCGGCAACACAGCCTTCGACGCGGCGTCACCCGGACAGCCAAGATCATCTTCGTGAAATATTATTTCGCTAAACATTTGCTTGATACATATTTTCACCAGACGAAGAAATGTACCGTTTTCGAAACACTTTTTATTCATCATAAAGTGAAAAAAGTAGCAAGTTTTGGTAAATATAATGATGAAAAAGATTGTGTTTGGAAAAGAAAAAGTGTAATTGAAAATAAATATTCGAACGTAATATTAACCACAATATACTTCAGGTTAAAGAAGCGGGTAAGACAGCGACAAAATGCAGCAACGAGTGTAGAAAATGATAGTACTTCATTGTAAAGTACCAGCTCTTTCAATGTCCGAAACACTTCGTAGCTTCCCCTACGAAAGGTCCGTCAAATTTCTTCCTCCCTCTCATCTTTCTCGACTTTCTTTCGGAGTCCTCTGAATGGTGCGAAACAAGCGAACGACGCCCTAGGCCGCGATCGCCGCCGGGGCCCGCGGGCGGCGGGGGGGGGAGCTGGTCGCCGAGGGCGAGCGAACGTCTTTCCGCCTCTTTCGAGCCCGACAATCCTTTAATCCGCCTCGTCATCTGAGGTTTATTGTGACACTGAGTAATTAAGTTGATTGTCTGCTTCTTTCGCGGCCGTCGCCGCACAAAGCGCCCGCTCTCCTGCGCGTCGCGGGAAAAGACCGCACCGCCCACCTAGCCGGCGCCACACAAAATAGAGCCTTGTTTTGTTTGTAGGAGCGCAAGGGTCTGCCTTCGAAAGATTGCCGCCTCCGATACGATGGAAACCAAGATTGGCGTCTATTCTTTGGTGACACATAGGAAGACGGTACTGAATGATGCGTGTATGCTTTTACAATATTTATGTGGTTTGTCAGTGCTTTTATTTTTCAAAGTCATGAGGTAAGGAAAATGATTATTTGTGGGTTCGTTAATTACATAATAAACACGTTTTATTATTGAAAACAGGATTTGTTTGTAGCCTCCATAGATACAAAAATACACTGTAACTGCCGTTATGATCCCTCTTAATATGTAATTATTTGCATCTTTCTGAAGTTAATTCTTAAGTATGAACAAAATCTTAAGTTTCAAGATTTGATTGTTTTCAGAATCAAGTACTTTAAGCCTTCAGGAGTGTGTTTCAACACCAGTCTCATGATTTCCCCCCCCCCGGATCAAACAAAGAGACAGTTCTTTAGTTTATTACTTTACTAATAATCTAAAGCAGTTTTCTGCGTCATTTAAAAAACATGGACAGATTGGCCCTATGACTAAGTAAAGTCATAGGGCCAATCTGAGAGATACAAACAGATGCTATTTTTTATTTATAATGTTATTATTCATTTCGATAAATTATACCATGCAATAAGATATATTTACATATCAAAATGGAAGTTATGGGTCTTTCTGAGTCTGGGGAAATTTTCAAGCAATGTGAATTTTAAATAGTTCAGTTTGGCAGAAGAATGTGCAGTACGCACGAACCCATTCGCATATCTCCTCTTATGTTACATATTACTGATAGTAAGATAGGTAGGTTCATAGGTACATTTCATCTACTTAGAGTTTATTAACCGGCTATGGATTTATTTCTAAGAGTACTACAGTGTAGTACATAAAACAAATACTGTTACATTAAGTCACATTAGCACAAGGGTAAAAAATACAACTCAAGGCGCACACTACAATTACTTTACAACTTACATCATTGGTACAAAGGCAAAGCGATTTTTAGAAAGAAAAATATAAATTAATTGACGAATTGAAAAATTATTACAACATTTATTAAATAAAGTGTCTACAATTTTGTATGCACATCGTTAGACCTTATATTACTTCTGTATTAATTTGGCACAATTGCATAACTACAAAATACCCTCCAGGTGAACATTAGTATAAAAGCACCCCGCTGTTAGGGGCTTTGTAGCTTTGTTTTATTTTTGGGAGCAGAAGAGATTATTTTTTATTATTTTTGAGTGCGTATAAAGATACGAGACTCTCCAACCGTGGAATCGATAAGAAATTAGGGTGATCGAGCAGTATTATTGATAATTTTGTCGAAGTGGGTGCGCAGTACGGCAGAAAGGGGAAATATGGTCTAGAAAGAAAGCTCTCGTAGAGCGAAATTGAGGACGTAACAGGCACTAAACGATTAATTTGCGAAAAGCAAGTTAATAACATGTATTCATCTCAAATAGCAAGTGATTTTCAATTATCTGTCACTGCTAGGGGGTTGGACGGATACTGATTGAAGAACATAATCTTAGTTAAAGAAAGTCTGACAAACCTCTAACCAATGTCCACAAGGCGGCTAGATTGAAATTTTCTGAACAGCATATGTATTAGATTTCAGGTTGAAATGAATTAATTTTCAAGGACAAAAATAAATTTTACTCGGACGGTCCTAATGGTTTTCCCTGTTACTGATATTATCGCCGTAAAGAAAATCAAGTCCGGATGGCTAGAAATTTCGGGGGAGGAAGTATCATGATCTGAGATGCATTCTGTGCTAAAGGTAAATTAAATATTGCTTGAACACATGAATGTACAGAGAAATATTTAGAGATGCTTGAATGTGAATTTCTTACAATATATGGATAATATAGTACGATCTGATATTTCAACAAGACGGCATTGCTATTCACATATTTGCAAAGACAAGACAGGGGTTTTAAGAGAAAAGAATCACAGATTTGGAGTGATGGTACAGAAGTCCTAATTTAAACCCTACAGAAAATCTACAGGAAATTCTAGAAAGGCGTGTGTATGGCAATCGAGGCAATTCAGACTAGCTGAGCTGAAAAGTGCAATCGTTCGGAATTAGCAATCTCTATTGATTTATTTCATTCACTAGTCAAATCCATGCCAAAACGAATTTCCAGGTCATCAAGAACAACGGAGATTCTATTAAATATTAGACATCAGTAGGGAAAAGTTTCTTGACTATATTTATTATGAAAAGTCAAAAATCAGACGTGTCTTTGTGCAGATTTCCTCATTAGCAGTTAGGTTTATTTCACAAAAATACAATATTTTTGTTTTCTTATTTTTTACAAAAATGTTTTTTATATGAAACAATATACTAGTATGTTCATAATTTATATAATACATCTGATAATAAATTGTTTTCTTTAGATAACTTTAGTTTCCTTTATACAAATTTCCACCACTACATATTTCACATCACTGTTTTTTTTCTAAATGTCTTTACGCTTTCACCTAAATGCTTCAGCAGGAAAATTGTTCCAGTCATTTATTGTTCGACTTACAAAGCAGAATTTCACCGTATCCGATCGCTGCTTACACTTATTATATCCTTCAAGTGCTTTTCATTATTTCTGCACCATCCGATCCTTCTCGTTCCTTTGCGGAGGCGCGCCACGAGAAGGCTGTCTCCTCGTCACTTCTTCGCCGCGTCCTCGTCTTTGGGCGGAGGCGCCGTCGTCCGGAGCGCCGGGTTCCGCGACGCGAACGCATCGATTCGCACGCCGCCGCGCCCAGCGGCGTCCTCCAGCGCCAGCGTCGACGTCGTCTTCGGCGCCGGCCGGCGCAGCGCGGAGCGGCGGCGGCGGCGGCGGCGTCGCGGCGCTGCACGGCGCGTGGCGATGACGGCCGGAAAGCGCGTGATCAAGAGGACACGCGTCTTTGAATCCAAAATTAAAGAAAATTTGCATTCAATTTGAATCCTTGTCGTCGCCGGGGGGTGGATGGGAGGGTATGGAGGGAGGCCCGACTTCCCGGAGCGGGGCCGCTATAATTTGCACATCGAATCCATTAAGGCAGCGAGCGAGCGCTGGGTGGCGAGGAGGATAGAGGACGGGGGGAGGGGGGCGACGGAGGGCGAACGAGGACGCAGGAGATGCGCGGGGGCGGCCAACGCGGCGCGGCGTGGCGCCGGGTAGGGCTTGAGCGAGGTAATTTATTCGCACGCTCATTGCCCCATCTATCAGCGGCGACTAATAACATAAGTCGGCGCCCTCGCTCGGCGCCGGACCGCCCGCAGGCCTCGCCCCGGCGTGGCCCGCCCCGCCCCGCCGCTCTGCCGCCCTGCTGTGCCTCCGCGCTGCTGACGCCGCCGCCGCCGCTGCTGCTGCCGCCGCCTCTGCCGCCACCTGTCCGTGGGGTGAATCCCAACGACAGCGCTGCGCTCCGCGCACCGGAGGCGTGGTGGGCGGAGGCCGGGACAGTGGTGAGCATGGCGTGGGAGCTGGGACTGAGACAGTGGCGACGGCGGGGGGCAGATAGGAGGAGGGGACTTCACCAGAGGTGGTGAGGAGGGCGGGGCCGAGGGCGGAGGCTGGGGCGGGGGCGGGTGGCGACGCGTCGCCGGTGTCACCGCGCGCGCAATCTCCGAGGGAGGGGCTGCGGACGCGGATTTTGTGCGGACGTGATCTTTTCTGCTAACCAGGCGCTCTGCGAGGGAGGTTTTCGATTCCTCTCCCGAAGAAATCGATTCAGTGGGGAATCACAGGTTAAATGGGGCTTTGTACTCACCATTTCGATCATGTTAAGGAAGCACTAGTTGATTATAAACAATAGTTGTTTGAGCATTAACATTTCAAGAAAAAAATACTTTTTACACAGACTTTTGAGAACTGTTTTGTGAACAATGAAACGTAAATTTTAATTTATTTGGATACATACTATGATTATAATGGCTAAATTAACAAGTAGTTATTAGACCGAAAGTTACTATAGACTTCCTATGATATCGTTTTTTCTGGTGTATTAACACTTCAATTTCTTTGTATTTTGGAGACACCATGTTTATTGCTGCTACATGCTACAATATTTACCCACATTTCTGGTATGATATTTTTTCATCTATCTTTTAAAAAAATCAACTTGTATTAATTTTGACTTGCATGTGTGTGACATCTTGAATTTTTCTTCGTCTAGTTTTTTGTAAGTCTACTCAACCTTAATCAAAGCAATAAAAACGAGACCAATTATTTCAAAATATAAGTGCAAAATGCCGTACATCGATTCATAATGCATGTAAAGTTAATAAAATCTTCGAACTATTAATTTATTTACATTTCGAAATTAAGCGAATGGATCTTTTTTATTTGCCCCCAAACATTGTTTAGCTCTGTTTTACGTTCATTCTGTCTTTCACTCTATTTTTATTTTAAATACAACATTCCATTGAATACAATAATTGATACCTATTTAACGATTATTTTCTAATTATCTTTGGTGGAGTATAAGTGCTCAATGACTGGCGCATAACGATTTCTTTTTCTACCATCCAATGATTTCGCATAATTAGCCCAAGTAAACTGATAAGTTTGTGCCGTTTGTATACATCGTAAAAAACTCACACAGTTGATACTTCTGGTTAATGAATCGCCCGCAGGAGTGTATCAAACAGATTTTGAACACAAAAGAAGATTTTGCACTTCATGCGAGGCATATGTTGTCAGGGTTAGATGCAATTCGCAATACACGTTACCACGACTCAGAAATGGTAATCTTAGATTCACGAAAATAAATAGTTTCAATTCATTTTTCACCTGATTTATTTTATCAACTTTAATCTACAATATGACAACATCTTGGACATCTATTACATTTTTGGAACTTTTGCTCCTCTGGGTACGTCCACTTTGTAGAATGTCTGGTTTCAAAAAGTCCGGAATCTTGTTACTTTTTTACACTACATTGGCTGGACAAATGCTTATCAATATTTAAATGTTTACTCTCACTCATAACTTATTCTAAATGTAACGTACACTTCAGAAGTTGGCGTGCGATGCGACATCGCAAGTGAAACTATTTCGCATTTATAACAATGGTTTTCAAAGTATGTAATGCTTCCATGGATCCAATTAATATAGCTAATGCAATAAATAATAAAAATTCAATTAATTCAATAAGAAATTGCAGCTTTTTCTAGCGACTTCCTCTCTTT
>JAHLJT010009419.1:71933312-72036038 GCA_031308135.1 Acheta domesticus | reverse complement strand
GTCTAACTGAGATAGTAAAAGTGTTCAGTGAAGATATAAATATGTCTTGCGGACTAGACAAAGTGCCATAATAAACAGTAAAAGGGCAAGTTCGAAAGCCACAATGGACAATTCTAGGCATTAAGGAACGTCCATCTGATGAGGGTTACAAATAATTAGCACGGCCCAAAGCTACCAAATTGATCATTCAGCATGAAGAAAGTTCGGACCGATAAGTATAGATTAAGAGTTATAAAAGTTTTAAACTAAAAAAAACAACAAATTATAGCAATTAACTCATGGGCAATTCCTTCACTTTCCTATTCTTTCGAAATTCTCAAGTGGTCGTGTGCAGACCTCGCTGAATTCACAGATTGACTAGAAGGCGGCTTACTAAATTCAGGTGTCTTCATATAAACTTATCAATTAAAAGGCTATACCTACCCCGAAGAGGAGAGGTAGGGGACTGTTAAACACTAAAAATCTCTGCATAATCCAAGAAAGAAAAATGAGGCAAAAATTACTCTCGTGTGTAGATGTCTAAATAGAACGGCTGTAGAAAAAGATGATGGTTACACTCCACTAAACTTGAGTGCCTTCAACACAGGAACAACGGCAACTGCAGCAGAAACAACACAAAAGAGACATTTAAGGATATCTAGAGATTGGCAACAAAGGCAATGCACGGCAAATTTTCTAAAGCTATCCGTGAACCTCCTTTGAAACACCGTCCTCCTGCAATAGCTATCAGACGCCTATTCTACACCAGAAACGGAGAATTTTTTAAATGGCAATCCAAGATAGAGTATACTGAAACAGGAACTATGAAAAACATTGCATGAATATGCCCGTGGTTGACAAGTGCAGGAAATGCGGCACCAGTGGTGAAACAATCGAACATATAATGCTGGATGTACTGCACTTGCCGACAGCGCGTACTTGGGGAGATAAACAACTAGCTAAGATTGTCCATCAACAATTGGCTCTCAAGCATGAAATGTTAAATACTAGAACACTACCGCATTATAAATGCAATGTAGAATACGTTATGAAGCAAATAATACCATCATTTATTGAACAGATAAAACTGTGGCTTTCAATAGACCAGATACACTTTGACTGACAGGAACAAGAAAGAAGCTACGCTTGTTGGTATTTCCGTACCATTGGCACAATCTAAGAAAACAGGCCGAGAAAATGACTAAGTATGAAGATCTTGCTGTAGAAATAAAACAATATGGAAACTACAGACTGGAACAATATATCCGACTTATTAAATTGGCTGAAGGTGTAGAAACAAACAATTTTAGGAAAATAAGAAAGGATTACCTCACAAATCCTAAATTACATACAGAAATCAGTGATCCTACAAACATGTCATATACTTCGCAAGTTCTTGAACTAACAGAAATGGGGCTCCATATCGGTCTTTGGGGTCAGAGTGAAATCTTTCTCCTCAATGACCGAGCTTTGTCCTTATCGTGGCAGGAATGGGCAAATTGTACGCAGAACAAGCTTCTGAGAATCACAAGAAAAATAATAATAATAATAATAACAATAATAATAACAATAATAACAACAACAACTTACTGCTAATGAGCTCTCGCTTGGCGGAAGTGTTTATACAGAATATATAAAGGCATACAAAGACAAAGATAAGATAAGAATACATATTATAGGGAGTATAAACTACTAATTAGTAACTAAGAACATATATAACAAACATAAATATTCACATCACACGCAATTCTTTAGACGATTCCGGAAGCAACGCACACTAGAGGGAAAAGCCGCTATTACTGCAGCAGGTAGGCTGTTCCAGTCAGTTATTGCCCGGTTGGTAATAGAGTATTTAGCCAGTTGGGTTTTTTGATTCCTGTATTTGATTTGATATGGAGGATCCCCTCTTCCGAAACTTTTAGGGTGCCCTATCCAAGCTCGAAAAGTCGTTTAACGCTTTACTTCCAGAGTACACTTTGAAAAGATTTACTAGCCTACCTATCTTTCGGCGTTTTGCCTAGAAGTTCCCACATCTGAGTTTGTTCATTTTTTTTTCCTACAAGTTTTATCCCTCTCTTTTGGATGCGGCCTAACAAGCTTCTCTGCCTAGCCCTATAGTAGTCCCAATACGCGCATTTATTCCATTACCGGACATACAAGAGAAGTATACTTGTAGGCTAAGCGCTTTGTGTTCACATTTCTTTTCTTCAACCCGCATTACAAAATTTCCAAGCTTTGCGCACAACGTGATTGATGTAGTCGGATCAGTTTATAATGCTTCAAATAACAACCCCCAAATACTTGAAGCTACTGGCCTTAGGCAAAGGTTGATCTGCAAGTGTGTATTTCAGTCACATATTCTCACGTTTCTTTCTGAAGACTGCAGCTTTGCAATTCTTAGAATTTTCATTTCATTTCTTTCGCCCATTTCCTTTTAACAAAATCTGCTGATCTCTAGCGTCTTGTACTCGTCAATTTAGTATGCAGTCATCTGCTAAGAACCTAATCGTTGAATTAATAGAATCGGAAATATCATTAACGTATGCTAGAAATAGAAGAGGGCCTTGCGCAACGCCTGTCGTCACTTGAATTTAATTAGAAAGACAATCGTCCATCTTAACTCTTTGAGAGCGACCGAGAAGGAAAGATTCGATTCAAGTGATGATTCTTATATCAGTTCCTGTATTTCGATTTTTGTGTAATCGCTTGCAAGATACCAAATCAAATGCTTTTTTGAAATATGACTACCGCGTCCATTGTTTCCCCTGCGTCTAAAGACTCGAAAATGTCTTGGCCAACTGTTAGCCATAGGTTTTCTTAAGTAGCCTGATCTGAACCCATGCTCCTCTGCGTAGAACCATTCATGTTTTCGCAAACTGCTTTCATGTATTCTGCGATGATTTTTGTCTATTTGTTTAACTACGACAGATGTTAGACTATTCGGGCAATAGTTTTCGACGTCAGAGCAGTTTCAACCCTTGAGGATTGGAACAACTATGGCCTTTTTCCAGTCATCGGGAAAAGTAATACCAACGATTATTTCAAACAGTCGCGTGATGTAATGTACAATGATTTCTCCCTCAATCTTCAATATCTCCCCTGGTACATCGTCGGATCCTATTGATTTATTGCGTCCTATTGCTACTAAATTTTTGATAGTTTTCACATTAATTCTAACTGGCGAATTGCTTCGAGAGTTTTCTATCGACATGCATTGTCGGGTGTACGTAAACACAGATACGTAGTAACGATTGAAAGCATTTGCTTTTTCGTTGGATCTGTTATTAGCTGGTTACCGCAACCTTTGATTGCCGATTTCCTCCTACTGGTTTCTTTTCGCTTTTTAAAATATTTGTAAAATTGCGCCCAACTATTCTTGGCTTGCAACAAGCTTGATGAGAACGTTTCCTACCCTTGTTTTTCGCATCTATTAGTTGTTTCGAGAGTCGTTTGAAAATTGTTTTTGATGTTTGTCGCTTCAGGATCTATTGTACAATTGACGAACTTTTGCTTTAGATTGTATCACGGTTTTGTTATAATACTCGGAATCGGCACTGTCTTTCAACGTTTTACGTGGTACAAACAGATCCATGCCCTCAAATAAAATATTCTTAAAATTATCCCAAATTTCATTTAGACTCTTGCCGTTGCTGGGCCAATACGAATATTTGCTTTCAAAATAAAGAAGTCCCACTATATCGATTTTTATCCACAGCGACATGCGCCGTGCCCTTAAGGATTCTGTGGGCTTCGGTAGCAATTGTACTTCAAGTAGAATGTTCAAGTTCTTGTTTCACTGTGAACTAGATGACCTATAAATGCTGTTTTCATTCAAAAATAATTAGTGCCTCGTATGTGTTTACCTTATGGGTCATTAATAAATTACGTGAGGTCTTTAGGAGAGGGGAGGATGTCAAGTGAATCTCACCTAATTTTACGTGGGGGAGAAGTGGGGTTTCGGCAAATATCACGTATTTTTTCGCTAAAAACAGTGATAAACAGTCTACTTTTTATCCACCACAAGAGGTGCAGAGCACCTACCTGCGGTCCTCGGTGCACCAGCTGCACCAGCTCGCGAAGTGCAACCCTCACAGATCGTAACACGTCGAGCGGATCGTAACACTATTGAGCTTCTGTGTGCAAGCCACAACGGTTTAGAGTGGTTAATCATAGCGAAGTTGAATGAGCAGATGAATTTATGAAAAATCATGTGGGCACGTTGGTTCCAGTAGTCACTCTTGAGACATTACATGAGTCCCCATGGACTGAATTACATGAATGATTGCACTGGTTTTAGAAGTACAATAATATTCATTGTAATTTAGTATCTTAATTTTCTAAATACTAGTCATATCTAGTCTTAAATAAATATAATGAAGTATTTTTTTTAAATAAATCCCAATGTAATCAGTCACAAATTAACGTTTTTACATTAAAAATATGCATTTTGAAAAATCTCGTGTGAAATTTGAAGGCGGAGGGGGTCGAATCAAATGTCAAAACATCTCAGCAAGGGGGGAGGGGAAGTCGAAAAATCGCCAAAATCGCCTCACGTGATTTATGGACGGCCCCTTATTAGCTCAAACGTTTGTTCACAGAGAAAGCGGGGAAAATGTTGACGACAAAATCTGTGTTACATTATTTCCGCACCTTATATGAAAATTACATCATGAAAATTACTGTTACTGAAACATTTTATTACAAATATAATTCCATAAAAATATACAATTATATTTTCCTTTTTTTCACTTTTTTAAGACTCGCTATTGAACACAACCCTCTACTGCACTGCAATGAACACTCTTCAATTTCATATATTCAAATAATTATATTCAAATTTTTGTGCCATGGAGTGCCAAAACAGGCAAAAAATTAGCACCAGAAAGAGACAAAAAATTTAAAAAAGTGACTAACTTTAAGATATGTATTTTGTAAGTGTAGTTCGCGGAATTCTTTAAAATAGTTTTAAAATATTTGAACGCGAAAGTTATTTAAGTCACTTATATTAAAGAAATGAAAGTCTGTGCCGAAATTCCCCTGTTCATTGATATTATAAGGGTGAACAAATTGGAGATTAAGAATGAAATGAATTCGTGAGATAAGACTTGTAACATTTAGTTCTACGTATGTTGTTGCCACTGCCATCGATTGTGATAATTCATTAAGAGCTCAGAGATCAACTGTATTTTGCGTTTGGAATTGATTTACTTTAATACGTTTAAGAAAATTGTATTTTCATTTTCTGTAAATTTCATTGCCTAGTTCATGGCTGTCATAGTTAATCTGTGATAATCCATCACTCCTACAGCAACTTCTCGTAATCAAAAACGAAATCCACTGCTGATTCTGTTTGGGACCGCTTTGTCAACTTCTAGTTCCCCTCTTTAGTCTTTGTTATCTTAACCATATCTTTTACCTCCCCTACGTAATCTTTCTGGCTTCTTTCGGGGTGTTGCCATGTTCACGGACGTAATTTTTCAACGAATCCAATTATTGCTGTCATTGTGGAAATTAGTAATTATTTTCTGCTGTGCTGCAAAATCACTTTCTGGAAGGGCTATCATGCATTTTAAAAATATTATGTTCTATGATGTATTTATTTTATTATACATAAATAATTACTTTTAATTCGCTGATAAAAAGTGGTAAACATATAAAGGGTTATTTTTCTTTGCTATTTGAATTATTTATTTATTTAATTATTTATTTATTTACGTCAAAAACAGTTACAAACTGTGTGTGATGAGCCATGGGGAGAAGTGAAATTTGTGCACGTTTTCATAATTCTGTGATCTCTATCCTAAGCCATATTCTAGTCGAATTTTGAATACAGAAAAAAAGAGTTGTTTTTTTTCAAGTTTCGTTGACAAAATATTCGCTCCTATATAGTAAAATCTATTTCAATGGTAAATTAGCTATAAAATTATGTCCTTAACCCTCATCATGTGCTTCATGAAAGAATAATACTTTTTGCCGCGACAATATGGAAAATGATAATTTTAATACCTATATTTTCCACTGAAATTCAGAAGACGTGCACAAATAATGAAGTTTCTCCAATAAATTCTGCACATAAATTATGCAATTCAAGAAGGGCCAAATTTCATGAATCAAACATATTGGTAAATTGAAAAAAGGTTTGTTGTTAAATCAAAAGTACTCTTGACCATCTAACTTCGTGTTAGTACCTTCTAGATTTCTCGTACCTTCTTCCTAGAAAGAGAAATGTATGTAATGATGCGCAAAAACGTGTCTACTTTTCTACAAAAGAAACCCATTTTGTGGGTCACAGATAACAACAAAAAGATGATTTTTCTTAATCGTATAGTAAATTGCTTTCTCAAGTAGGTAGTATAGTCAGAATCTACATTCTTGGGGTCCTTGAATCCGAAAAAAATGCCTTATTACCCAATACGTCACTTCGTCTATTTGTGAACACGTTAGGTAATAACCTAAAAGCTGTTTTGGATTTTCACAAAAAAAAGAGCATTTTCCAATCGACCTGTTTGATGTCGCAATTCCGAATGAAATTTGAAACGATCTTCTCAGTTTTGAAACGCTACTTTATATAAATCTCCTAAAACATTTGTGAAATTTTAAGAAACGTCTTCAATTTTTAAATAAAATTGTTCGAAAAAAACTCTGAAAAAGTTGGCGCTGTTCTGTTTTTAATTAAACTATGGAAATTTTGAAAGTTATAAAATAATTTTTATCACGTCCTACAACTACGTTATTGAAGACATAGATTTTTTCTGAATGAAATCTGTTCTTTAAAATCAGTTCTTTGAATAATCTAATGTACATTTTTTTCTTGAAAATATGTAGTTGTTGTGTAAGTTCCAGAGACATTGTGGCAATTAAAAAATACATACACATAATTTTATCAAAAAGTGCTCCTAATTTTTTTATTTGTTTCTCAAGTAGAGCAAACTATTCTTATAAAATGGCGCAGGTCCATTTTTAATTACAGTTTCTGAATTTTCGAATGTTACAGAAAAACTTCTTCTGTCCTACAAGTACGTTATGAAGATAACGATTTGTTTTTTATAGAAACTCTAGTTCAAAAGTAGATCGAGAGTTTAGAGATATATTGTAACCACTGAAAAAATGTAAAGACGTTATTTTCAAAAATAGTCTCAAATGTTTTTTAAAATTTTTTTTGTACAAGATAATTCACACGAAAATGTGACATTGCATTTTCATTTAAATTTCTAGAATTTTGAAAACTGCAAGGGTTAATTTTATATTTCGAACATGTCCTAGTCCTTCAATACCCAAGCTAAAGATTTCTTTCATATTAAATTTTTTTTTCTGAATATTGTTGCTTTAAAACAATTCGTTTATACATTTTTTCAAATGCTAGTAGTCTTCTCGTGAAGCATTTTGTACGCTTATACAAAAAATCAATTAGAAACAGAAAGGATAAAAATCTTAAATTGTAGGGTCCTATAAAAGTGTTAACATTTTCTTGCGAGAGGAACTTCTAAATATTTTTGTTGTCAATCTCGTTTCCTCTTTCATAAACTAACACAACACATACAGCCCAGTATAAAACCAAATATGAATTATTGCATAACATTTTCTCGAAATTACGTTTGCAATAGTATGTGTACGAAAATATAATTAGAATAAGTTGAACACCAAAGGGGAGTCATTCCTATGAATTCCATTAACATCTATGAGGCACCATACAAAGTAATCGAACCATAGTTTGTTCGTTCAGAATTTTAGCACTCAATCCTTAGGCAGCTGATTCGAAAATAAAAATGGTGCTCCTTCAAATTCTATGGATAAAATAATAACCATAGTTTATCTAAGTCTGAACTTGTAGAGATTTTTTTCTCCACAAAACTATCACAATGAGAGACAAGAACTTTATGAACAAGACTGTATTGCATTGGGGTCCATTTCCAACCAGGGCCATTGAGAGCCCCAGATTTGCCATGAAGGAGCGGTCCGATTGGCGCGGGCTTCGAATCCGAGTGCATTCGGAGAACAAGTTAATCGCACGCTCAGCCGACATGTTGGGTGCGCACTCGGTCCCATCGACGGAGGAAGCGAACGGCGCGGCGGAGGCGGCGGCACGCGCTCGTCTCTCCGACCCGCCCCCGCCGCCGCCCCCGCCGCCCCTGCTACCCCCGCCATCCCCGCCGCCCCCGCAGCCCCCGCCGCCAATCGATGGCACCCTGCGCGCGACCCCGCGGCAGCGGCGGCGGCGCGGCGGCGGCGGCGGCGGCGGCTGCGGCTGCGGTGCCGCGCCGCGCGCGCCCACGGCGGCCGCCCGCGTAATTAAGATAAACATCGGCGAAATGAAGGCAATTACACGCGCGCGCCTCGTAGCTCGCCTCGCCACGCCTCGCCCGCGCGCCGCGCCGCGCCGCGCCGCCGCCCGCCCGCTCGCCCGCGCGCCCGCCGCCTGCTCCGGCGAGCGCGAGCGAGCTATCGACCGCTGTTTACTTTCGCGTCGCGGTGGCCGCCGCCGCCGCCTCCGCCGTTTGCATGCGACCCGCGCGCCTGCCCCTGCCGCCTCCGGCTGCCGCCCTCGCACCGCCGCCACCGCCGCCGCGCGCGCGCGCGCTAAGTGCGCCTCCGAGGATTAACAGGGCGCGTATTTTTCTTCGGCGCCCGGCGGCGGCGCCCTGGCCGCCGCCGCCGCCACCGCCGCTTGCCGCCGCCCGCGTTATTTGGTGCTGCTATTTTCTTTTCGGCAGTAACTTACCCGCGCGGTTAAGCATCAATCGTGGGAGCAGGGGCGAGCTCCGGCCTGACCTCCGACCTTCCCGGCCCATTCATCGTGCTCCTGGCGGAGCCGGCGGCGGAGGCGGTGGCGCTGGACGGCGGCGAGCGGCCGCCCCTCCCCGCCCCGCTCCGCTCCTCGTCGCCTCGGACCGCCCCGCCTCAGCCCCGCGGCGACGGCGCCCGAGAACGGCACCTCTGGCGCGGGGCGTCGGCGCCGCTTCGAGAATAAAAAAGTTATTTAATTGAAGATCGCGGGCGGGCGATACGCTGACGGATGGAGGCGCCACGTGACCTGGGAACGGAGCGCGCGCGCCCGCGTGCCCCGCGCCGGCACGCCGCCGCGCCCCTAGCGCCGGCACGCCCCCGCCCCTTCCTCGTCCCCGCGCGACGCCGGCGCTTTGTTGCGCGCATTCCATAACAGCGATAACAGCGCGGCACGGCGGCGGGCAGAGGAACAGCCAAGGCGGCGGTGGAGGCTGCACGGAGGCAGGCAGGCAGCAGAACGCACACACCTTAGCATCTTATAAATCTCGCCCAGAAAATTACAGTGGCGCGAGATAGCAAGAAGGAAGCGCGGCGGCGCGGACGCGGGCGGGCGCGGGGAGCGCGCGGGGCGGCGGCAGCGCGGCGAGAGCGAGACGGAGGGATGTATATATTTCTTCCCGGCGGGGGCGGGCCCGCGCGGAGGGGGGCGGGCGGCGCGGGTGCAGGAGGCGGCGGAGGGGGCGGGGCCGCCGCTCCCGCCCGCGCGCTGCTCCGCCGCCGCCGCCGCCGGGTGCTCGCGCCGCGTCTCGCTTTCCCCCACTCGGAAGAAAAGCGCTTTCATAAATCTGCTGCGAGATATATGTGCGCACAATTTCCGGGATCCGGCCGTTACGTTCTCCGCCTGCCGCGCTCGCCCCGCGCCCGGGCCGGGCCTCGCCGCCTCCTCCTCCTCCTCCTCCACCTCCGCCTTCTCCTCCGCCGGCGCAGCTCCTTCCCTGCCGCCTCCGCGCGATGGCCGCCGCCGCCGCCGCCGCCTGCGCCGCCGGGTGCTGGGCGCGCGGCGCCTCTGCGTGGCGGGCAGCGCTACTCGGCGCGGCGCGACCTCGCGCGAGATCTTAATTCCTCCTCCCCCTCCACCGCCGCCGCCGTCGGCGCAGACACCTCCCCTCCCCTCCCGCCTTCTCCGACGTCGAGGCGTCTCGTAATTGAGACAAAGCGGCGGCGTGCGTCGCCGGTGCGCGGCCATCTTTTTCCATTTTTCTCCCTCGTCGCCGCGCGGTCCGCGCGTCTTCAGAAGTTGCCACCGCCGCCGCCGCCGCCGGCCTGCTGTCGCCGACGCCGGCGCCGCGGCGCTGCCGCTGGTGCTGCTCTCGCTGGCCGCCGCTCATTTCCGGAATTGAATCCGCCCCCTCGCCCCACCTCCGCCGCATCCTTGCTGCCCCCGCGTCGCCGCCGCCGCCGCCGTTGCCGCGCCGCGCCGTCGGCCGCTGCCCTAATCGCGTTAGCGCCTAACCGCGTTACGGGCCGGCGCGGCGCGGCGCGGCGGCGGGGCTGCGCGGGGACGTGAGAGGGCGATGGGTGGAGCGGGCGGTGGGGGCGACCGGGGACCTGCGGAGACCGCGGTGGTTGGGGGGGCCGGTGCGCGACGGGACGGGCGGTGTCGGGGAGGGTGGAGTCTGTGGGGTGCGCGGTGAGGCCTCGCCGAGGGCGCAGGGCGAGCGCCGGCGCTGTGGCTGCGGCGGGACAACGGGGTTGAGGGTGAGCTCGGCCGCGGGGGTTGTCGCCCTGTGCGGGGCTTGTTCGCTGATGGAGCCGACGACGTGAGGTGCACTTTGCTCCTGATGCGTAATGTAGATTTGCTTCGCTACTAAACGAGCTGTAGCGGGATGTTTAAAATTACAATCATTGCACTAGATTATATATACCTTATGTGTTTACGGACTGTCACTGAATTTTGAACATATTTTCAAAACATCAATTAGGATATGTTAATATTATTGAGTAATGTTCATTCTCGCTAGTATTGGAAACTGTAATTCAAATTCTAGCGCTCCCATTCATAGAGCAGACTCAATGATAAAGGGTAGTTGTGTCCAGGTGGAAGAGTAGGCCTTATGGCTTGGCCTTAGCTACCAATGAAGACATCTTTATTATATATAGATTATTATTAATTTAAAATTAGTCAAATCAAATGCTATTATAATACTCAGAAAACTTTACAGCAATGATGAAATGTTTTTTTATCATTGAAATATCGCTGAATTTTATATCGTCCAACCAAGCTTCAAAATGCTTTATAGTATGTGTGGATCGTTAAGAACGTATGGATATAACTGAGAAGATCATCTCGTTAATACGAATAGATGTCATTCTTAATGAAATCGAAATGGTATTGCTTGTTTTCCTTTCACTTTTGTTATTCTGATCGGTGTCCCAACTCTATTCATTCACTATCTTCAGCGTAGTAGAAAGCTCAGAAGTTCAGTACCTCAATATCACCTCACAATCAAATATTGTAGGATCCTGATATCCGTATATTATTCACAATTTTTGCAGTGTAGTAGTGGTTTATTTTATCAAGCGCCTTATTTTTCAAGTCATTTCCTTCTCAAAGACTTATTGTTACGTAAATGTTAATATATGTTACAGGAACTCCTTTGTTCATACGTTAGATAAATAGCACTCGTCCGTTTTCTTTTTAGTGAAGAAAGCTACCACGTGTACAGTTCCATCCATTGAAAGTACTTTTGTTAAACGTACAGACCCTTCCTTTAAAATGCATTAATCATCGACAGCAACTGCAATTACGTCCGTTAAATCTGCAATGAAAACTATAGCGCTGTTAAACAAAATTCTTGTAAGTCCTTCGATTGGGCCAGAATTTAGGGTACAGATTAAAGAACATAAAATGAGTATTTAATTTTGAGGGTCAGTTTTCTTTTATTTAGGGAAAACATTGACACTTGTCTCAATTCCAATGCCCCATGTCGATAAGAAGGACTCCAGGAAGATGAGTCAGTGTGGAGAACAACACATCTGGTAAGAAGTGGATTACCGGCAACTACAGACGTTTCCGTTGACCCAAGCAGTTCGATGACTTAGCGCCAAGGCTGCGATGAAGGGCGGAGCAGCACCCGGTTAGCAGAGCCGCGTTAGCCGAGATGACCACTGCTATCGCTCATCTCATCCCGGCGCTTGCGCCGAGTCCGCGGCAGCGGCGGACGGCGGAGGCATTGTCTCCGGGCGACGCGACGGGGCGAGTAAAATGTACAGGAGGCGACGGCGGCCAATCCCATCGGCCTGCGCTTCGCCCCCGCCCTCCGCCCCGGCCCCCGCCCCCGCCCCCGCCGCCGCCGCCCCGCAAAAACCAATCTCGCGGCCGGGGCAAAATAAACAAGACGCGCGGGTCAACGGGGAGCAGCGGGGGCGGGGTGCCGCGGAGCGGGGGTTGCGGGGGGGAGGGGCAGGGCGGGGCGGGGCGGCGCGACGCGGAGGAGCGGCGAGCGACGGGGTGGGAGCGTCGCGGATGAGTTAGCGCGGGGTTTGACAGCCGCCAGGTGCAGGGTGGGGAGAAGCGGGGCGGGGCGCGGGGCGGCAACGGGAGGCGATGCGGGGCGATGCGGGGCGAACGCCGCCGCCGCCGCTGCTGCTGCGGGGGCGGCAGCCGCCGGGCGCGGGCTATCAAACTTTGATTAGTTCTCCGCCGGCTGCGGCAGTCTGCGCTGGCAGCGTCCCTCCCCGCCCCGCCCGGCCCCTCGCTCCACTCCGCGCCCCACGCCCCCACGCGTCCGCCGCCTGCGGAGAGTAAGCTCGGATGGACAGTGGTCATTTTTCTCGCGGTTTCAATCTACGGCGAGACGGACTCGGGAAACTCGCCGCCTCCCTCTTGCTTTATTTCTTCCCGCTCCTCCTTTTTCTTTGTCTTTTGTTCGGACGGGTGGCCGGCCGCGCTCTGCCCGAGGGCGGGGAGGGTTAAGGGTTGTCCAAACGCGCGGGCGGAAGAGTTCCGGCACGGCGCGGTCGCCGAGTGCGCGGCAGAGCTCCTGCGATCGCCTCCGCCGCCTCGCCTCTGGCGATTAAGGAAATGCAGGGACGACGCGGGTCTTCCTCGAGGGAGATGCGGCGCCGCGCCGATTAGGCACGATGGAGGGCCGAGCGGGAAGGCGCCAGCGCCCGCAGGGAAGAGACGCCGGTGGGGCAGGTCCAGGGAAGGAGTGGAAGCACCTGGCGCAGCAGGCTTGCCTGGGCCGGAAACGGGTCTGAGGGAATGTACGAGCCGACTGAAGGTTGTGTCTGAAAGAAGAATAAACTACAAACCATGGTTGGTGATACATGTCATCGACTGAGGAGCACAAACATCTCTGGTACTTAATTTGCGACCTCGCCACTTTCGGAAATATTCCAATTTTTCTGTCTTCCGTTTTTACCTTCTCCTATACGTAAGAATAGGCATGGTAGTATAGAGAAAATTGGGTAATGCTGCGGAAAATCGATTTCAAGATTTCAACGGAAATACACATTTTGGGGTACCTTGATAATAAAAAGGTTTTTTTCTGCTACAAAACATCCATCCGTCTGTCTGTCCGTGTATGAAGGCCACTAGTGCCTAAACCCAACGTACTATTTTTTTTCAAAATGGATATTCCCTGGATGATTTGGCTCGACTCGATGTACTGCCATTTTGATAAAATTTCTTCACAATTTGGGGGTACTTTATGTGAAGCACCGGAGGCATTTTCAAAATTTTCTCAAAAACAGCACCAATTTTTTCTTTCAATTTCTGGTAAGAATAGAGTAAAATACACTTATAAAGGTATTATCGGTCTGATTTTTTCCGTTAACCTCTAAATTTTCGAAAATTGCAAAATTTTCATTTTTCGGTGTCTTCCTACAGCTACAAAATTGAAGATAGAGATTTTTTTCTTTAAATAAAATGTGTGGTCAATAAATATTTCTCTCATGAAGATCACACTTTTTTGAAAATTTTATTAGTTTGCGCCCAATATTGCGACAACATGATTTTCTCAAAAACGGCTCCAAATATTTTCTTTAATCTTTTGGTAGGGACCGTGGCTAATATACTCTATTAGGTAACATAAACGCCATATTGCTCTATTCTTTTGTTTTTTTCAAAAATTACAAAAATGAAATTTTTTGACCTGCCTCTCACATCGTTAATATTTACATTAGCGGCCAATTTCACATTATTATACTTATGAGTACATGTGCTTTAAATAATGTCATATAAAGTTTCTGGAAAACTCAACAGTTTTCTTTTAAAATGACCTCAAATTTTCGCATTTTAAGAAACGCTCAAACGCTATTTTCTCAAAAATTGCTCTATATTTTTTCTTCAAACGTTTCGTGGGTGTAGTGATAATTGCACCCTTTGAAATCACATAAGATTAATTTTGCTGTATAATTTTCTTTTTTCAGAAATTACACAAATGTAAGTTTTTTTAAATATATCTCACGCCGTAATATGCACATTTCGAACGATTTATAAACACTATTGCATTTGTGAGTAAAAGTGCTTCTAATGAAGTTTTTCGAAAACTCGATTTCTATATAGGGTAAGGTTTTATTCTTCGTCAATATTCTTAAAGTAATATTTAGTTTCTACATTTAGGAAACCAAAAAATTGAGAAAATGTCAAAAAATGTACTTTAGGTGGAGATAAATGGCAGATGGCAAGGGCATGTCGCAAGTCCGAATAGCTAGCCCTGACCAAAGAAAATAGAAAACGAATACAAAAAAGTCTGTGCCATCCAGTAGAACCACCAGTTGTTCTTTTCCTGTTTATTGTGAATGATTCTTGCCTGCTCATTGCTGTGTTTTTTCTCAAAATCAGAATTTGTGCTTAGCCGCTGTAAATTGCATTATCTTTAGTAAGTTGTGTTGCCCTTACCAGTTTAACTCAACAGTAACAACAGTTCAGGGGTCTACCTTCTACGGCGCACGTCTGAGCCACAGAATAGGTGCGAATATGTGATAGTACCACTAGGTAATGTAGGAAGTTTCCCCCGCCGTGTCACCTCCGTCCTTCCAAAATGTCCCTTCCAGCACCACTACGGTAGCTGTAGATACTGTTTCACTCTGCAAGGTGGTGGTGATTCCTTCAACAGTGGAATGTAAGATCCGCCGCGCACCTTCACGTCGGCTTGCGGTGAATTTCTTCTCCAAATATCTCCCCGCAGCGGGACACCGGCCATGCCTCAAGCTTCCGAATGATCTCCCAACATGTGTGGTGGTGTTATAAATTGATATGTAATGTGTAAGGGAAGATAATAGAACAAGAAAGAAGAAGGAAAGATCGCGCAAGGTTCATAACCCATTTATTAGAGTACTGCTCCGGCATTCGTCTCATATATTGAATGGAAAAAAACACGAACAACTGCTGATCACGGCAGCCGTTCACTAGAATTCTCCTCCAGGCAGAAGCGACGTAGCTGTAGATATAGCTATCTAACTAGTGTCCTCCACCGTCACCAGATAAAATCCCAGCCGTCGGGACTCGAACCCGAGAACCTCCCGATCAAAATCGCTGCAGTGGCAATAGCAACTGGCTCTGAACTAAACTCCACCGGTTTTCTTTCCTACTAAATGAGTACAGGTTCATCTCTACTTCCTTTTGCACTAGTCTACAAGGTTCCTTAAAATTTCGTGACAAAGTGCGCCGAACTTCACAGCCCGGAAAGAAGAGAATCCATCGTGCGGTGACGCGGTCGCATGTGCGCGCCACCTGAGCGCCGATAACGCCACTCGTGCCGGCCCGGCCCGCCCCACCGCCGGAAGTGGCGTTTACTTAAGCAGTGTTTACGGCGCGTGCGAGCCCGTCCGCCCACGCTCAATCCCCGCGCCCCCGCCCCCGCCCCCGCCCCCGCTTCATCCCCACCTCGTCCCCTGCACCCAGGATAACCAAACAGCCCGGCGCGGGCCCGGGGGCGGCGGCGGCGGCGGGGGCCAGGCGGAATTTTATTTTTCAGAACGATGTAAATGTTTTCCCCACTTCCTGCGAGCGCGTGAGAGGTTGACGCAAGAGGCAGACATTTACACACGCGCGGGCGCAGCCGGCATGCCAGATCGCGTTTGATGTCGGCTTGAGTGGCGGGGCCGGGCGGGGCGGGGCGGGCGAGTGAGAAGCAGGGGAAGGACGAGAGGGGAGGGGAGTGGAGCGCGGCTGCGGCCACCTGGCGCCCCGCCCTGGCCCGCGCCGCCGCCGATGGTCTGTCCCCGCCCCCGCTCCCGCCCCCTCACCAACCACCTGGACCCGCTGCTTTTTCCTGTCTCGTTTGCGGACGCTTCGCTTTCACTTGCGCCGCCCGGCTCAACCGCTGGAGTACAGGCTACTGCATTTCCTTTCCTCACGTGCGACGGAGGGCACATTTCGTCTCTCAGCCTGAAATTCCAGCATAAACAAAACGGATTTGTGAAGAGTTTCAACGTTCGATCTCCATATTTTCTGGTATATTCTCGTTCATTGAGCAATACATAAAATTGATAACAAGGTATGATAAAGAGTAGAATAGAAAGAGTGATTCATCGGCGAATGAAGCATATACAGAATGTCCAGGGACGAAAAGTCGAAATAAGCTCTTAAGACAATTTTTAGATTATTTTGTATAATAAATTCCTTGTGTATTTCAAATGGCTCTGCTGCAATAAACATTCAAAAGTTGGTATAAAAAGTACATTCTATGCAAAAATTTGCATTTTAGAAACATGTAAATTGTTTATTGTTTAGAAAAGAAATTAATATGTTTGTTTACGAAGAAACATTTACAGAAATAAAAAACCAGTCGAATTGTGTAAATAGGGTGTTTTTGTAAATTTCTGTTTTAAGTTGTCTTTGTGAACAAATATATTCATTTCTTTTGCAAAAAATAAACAATTTACATGTTTTCGAAATGCACATTTTTGTATAGAATGTATTTTTTCGAACCAACTTTTGCGTGCTTATTGCGGCTCAGCCATTTGGAATATGCAAGGAGTTTATTAGACAAAATATATTTAAAATTGTATTAAGAGCTTATTTCGACGTTTCCTCCCTGGACATTCTATATATTGATGTGCACCCCGAAATAATGGCCAAATTGATGTTCAACTAAGAACCAACTCAACCAGTCATTGTTGGAACAAGATTCGAAATGTCTAGTAAAGAATAAAAGTAAGATTTTTATGTAGACATATAAAGATGATGGCCCAGAAATAGTAAGTTAAAATGAAAAAAGTTCACATGATAATTAATGAACTAAAAGGAATGATGAAATAAGACACCATGGGTAGAAGAGAGACAACTTCTGAATATTCTCCATGAAATGTGATAACATTACACATTGATTAATAATGAACAGACATTGGACAAATTAAAGAGATTCAAATTAATGCACTACACTCACACAGTTGTAGAAACAAAAATTCACATTGTCTCAAGTTCAAAAGTAGAAACCAGAACCTACTTTCTCATACCAAATATATAATGTAGATAAGTCATTATGCAATTACAAATATGGTATCTGAATAGAGAAGCTCTGAGGAAAGCGGTCGCAAATCTATTGCATTAAAATAGATGTTATATTGTTTATAGATAAGGTTAAATATTTCATTGTAAAGAAAAATGTAAATCTTATTACGTAAAATAGATTTTGTTCGTTTGCGACCAAGAAGTTTGACAGCGATCTAAAATAAATTAAAATAAAATAAAATAGATGGACGTCATTAAACGCCATGATCTAAGTACATTATTATTATTATTATTCCATTACATCACGTCTAAAGATGTTATGAGTCGGCTGAATATAAAATCTACTCCAGGTTGCAACCAGCTACCTAAGGAGCAGATCCGGTGACTATCAGTGCCTCTACAATACTTTACGCAAAAAGGGGGCTGTTCCAAATAAAGCAATTTCTTGCACTTCCCAGTCTTTTGAATTACCTGGCAGTTTAGACAAGTTCTTACTCAAATTTTGCGGAACAAATCCCAGAGCTCCGATAACTATCGGGACGACCTGTGCTTTTACGCCCCACATTCGGCTGATCTCGATTTCCAAACTCTTGTATTTAAGACGTTTCTCTGCCTCCTTGGTAACGACGTTTTGATCACAAGGTACAGCAACATAGAAAAGTAAACACGATTTTTTCGACAAATCCCGGATAACTATATCCGGTTTGTTTGCCGCTATCGTGCTATCAGTTTGAATTTGTTGGTCGTACAATATCGTACACAATCCAACAGACGTCACCGGTTTCGGTGAGTGTTCGTACCACTTGGGGCATGTGTTTGGAGGGCGGTACAGATCTGCCAGTGGTGGTAGCTACGCACCCTGTCGTGTCATTTCAAGCATTCTGTCTTTGCTAGGATTGGACAAGCTGAGACAATATGATCAATGGTTTCTACTTGCTCCAGGCAAATGCGGCATTTATCATCTTGGGAAATTTTGAGAACCGCTTTATCATAATGTCGTGTTCTCAAGGCCTGATCTTGGGCAGCTATTACAAGTGCTTCCGATTCTGGCTTCATTCTTCCCCTTTTAAGCCACATAAATGATTGATCTTTATTGATCTGCACATTGTCCATTCTTTTTAGGTATTGTCCGTGGAGTGGTTTGTCTCTCCACGATTTCTTTAACATTTTTTGTGTTTCACACTTCATGTTTAGCAGCATCAGAAGTTCAGTGTCTGTGTTATTCGACGTGTCTTGCCTAGTTTTCTTCGAAATGCTTCTAGCTACACTAACAATGCCTCTGTTTCCCATTCTTCGGTCAGATTTCATGACCTGCCTCATTAGAGGGTCACCTTGATGACTGACTACATACTTTCCCATCCTGACTATTGCGTTGTGCCAGGAGGCCTCAATTTGTCTGAGGCCTCTTCCTCCTTCCTTACGTGACACATAAAGTCTATGTATATCAGCTCGAGGGTGGGCAACATGATGCATTGTTAGCAGTTTCCTGGTTTTTCGATCCATGGTGCGAATTTCCTGCTCAGTCCAGTCCACTAGTCCAAAACTGTATTCGGCTACAGGTACCGCCAAACTACCTATTGCAGAAATTTTATTCCTGGAATTCAGAGCGGACTGCAGGACCAGTCTCACTCTCCTATAATACTCCCTACGAATTCTCTCTTTCATTCTGTCATTCGAGATGGTTTCACATTCTTCAATGCCCAGATATTTGTAAGTTTTACCTGGCTCAAGATCTTGGATCACAGTGTGCGTATCAATTTCAATGTTCTCAGACGTTGTGAGTTTCCCTCTTTTTAAATTGATTTTTGCACACTTGTCAAGACCAAACTTCATGCAGATGTCATTGCTAAAGTCATTCACGACAGACAGCATTTGGGAGAGAATCGCTTCATTCTTAGCAAACACTTTCAGATCATCCATGTAAAACAAATGTGATACTGGCCTTTCATCACCATGGAGCTTAAAACCAAAGTCAGCTTGCGACAACTGTCTCGATAGTGGGATCAAACTAATGCAAAACAGCAGAGGGGATAGTGAGTCTCCTTGAAAAATACCCCTGTTAATCTGAATACTTCTGGTTTCTACTGCTTCCATTCCGCTGTGGATTAGTAACCTGGTACTCCACGACTTCATACTAGCCTTGCAAAATTCAATAAGTCTGGGATGAAATTGATAGATCTCCAGGGTCTTCAAAATCCAATCGTGTGGTACACTATCAAAGGCCTTTTGGTAGTCAATCCAAGCCATGCTCAAATTACGTTTGCGTTTCTTTACATCATTCAAGATGACTTTATTCAGGAGCAAGATTTCCTTACAGCCATAAGAGCCTTTACGACATCCTTTTTGTTCAGCTGGCATTAGATGATTCTTATCTAGATGTCTGTACATTTTGTCAGCTATGGCTGCAGTGATAACTTTGTACAGTACTGGCAGACAAGTAATTGGCCTGTAGTTCTTCGCCAAAGAGCTGTGTCCCGCTTTGGGTAGCAAATACGTGATGCCGCGTGTGAGCCATTCCGGGATTTCCTTTGGGTTTTCAAAAATTTTATTAACAGCCATTGCTAGATGAGAATGTATTGCTGTTAATTTCTTAATCCAATAAATCTGGATCTTATCAATCCCAGGGGACTTCCAGTTTCCCATGTTCTTAATTGCTTGGAAGAGGTCCTCTTCCGAGAATTGGTGAACATCTTCCACTGTTTCTACAAGTTCATCGGCAGCATCAACTTCAGATTGAAGCCAAGATGCGTCTTTGTTGTAGGATCTGCTCTCCTCCCAGATTCCTGCCCAAAACGCTTCGACGTCTTCTTTTGAAGGAGTGACAGCTTTGCCATTCGGTTTTTGAGTCAGATTGCGATAGAATCTCTTCGCGTCTGTTTCAAACAACCGGTTCTGTACATGGAAATCTATTCTACGTTTGTAACGTCTAATTCTTTGAGCCCATGCTTGAATTTTCTCTTTTAACTTTTCAACTACCATTAGCCTGCTGGTGTCATTTTCAATTTGGTATTTTTATTATTATTATTATTATTATTATTATTATTATTCCTTTCTTTAAGAGCGATGCCATAATTAGATGCATTTAGTAGAGTAGACAGGGGATTTAAGGCTAAGCAGAACAATAAAGGGCTTAAAGAGTCGCCCTGGAATTATTCCTCGGTGGATATGTATAGTATCTACCTGGACGGATTGTTTTTCATTAGAGAGACTCCGTTTTGTATTCCATCGGCTCATCATCGTTTTCGGGAATTTTTGGACAAACGGGTGGTCCTTGTATACATTCAAACACTGAAAGACCCAAGGATGGGCACGGTGTCGAATGCTTTAGCATAATCTATGTTGCATGCGTACAAGTTTCCTTGTTTTTCAAGCACTTGCCACATAATTACAGAGAATATATTGAGTTTCTCCTTGCATCTCTGAAATCCAGGTCTACATCCTTTCTGTCCATCCGCTAAGATGTTCTATTCCTCAATATGTGTCAACATCAATTGTGTAACACATGATGTTTTGAGTTTGTAAGAAGTTCAAAGGTGGATTATAGGCCTGTACTTCGAGGGGTCTTTAGTGTCACCATCTTGTGGTAACAAGAACGTTCTACCTTCAGTGAGGAAGTAAAGCATATATTCTGAATGGTGAAGAAAATATTGAATTGTAATAGCTATATGATGGTGGGTGCTCGTACATTTTTGAGCCAATAATTGTGCAGGCCATCACTGCACGGTGCCTTCAGTTATGTGCTTTGCTCAAAGCTTGGGTAACTTCCACAGTGATGATTGGTTCATCCATTAGATGGGTATCTCGGGGTCTGGTATATTCCATTTCAATCCACGCAATATCTGAGTTATCGGACACAGCAGACGACCAGATAGGCTTCCAAAAGTCCTATCTGCGTCTGTGGGTAGCTTTGAGACTTTCGTATCACTGTCAAAATTCTTCGCCCTTTGAAAGATTCCTATAGAATCCTTTTTGGATCCTGAAAAAGGCTTGCTTATTCCGTTGCTTCCTCGCAGTACAATTACTACAGCGTCGAAGGCATTTTGTTAATACCAAAAACTTTGTCATAGGGTGTCAAGATGTTCTGTTATTGTTGTATTTAATGGATCGTGCTTTGTAATTTTGTATTGATAAGGATGCTGTTCACCTTCCTGCTCAGTTTTTTCTGAGGTACTTCCTGTTTTTAAATTGAGTGACTATCGCAATATCTCTTCTAATGCATTCTATACGATTAACCAGTCGTCTTTCCCACGGTGGCATACTTCTTTCATTCCATCATTGTGGGCAGTTGCCATTCGGTTGAAATTATTATTTCTATTATTATTATTATTATTATTATTATTATTATTTATATTATATTATTATAAAATATATTTGTGATTGATACACGTAAAATGCTAACTCCTTTGAATAATACCGATTTTAACCTCCAGAAAACCAATAAATACCTACCAAAATATGATAACGTTTCTGCTTTATAGACAACTAATTGTCATTGATGAATTGATTAAAAATCGCCTCAATATAAACCGCCAATCCCTATTGGGGAGCACAACGTGATTAGAGCAGCCGAACACGCAACAGAGCAGAACGAGCGACGCGCTCCACGAGTAATAGAATCACAGTGGGCCACGATGGCTGCAAATGCGCACGGCATATTTTCCATTCCTTTTTTTCCGAAGAGGGATTTTAAACGATAAGCAATAAAAAGTGCAATGCCAATAAATAACCGTCTAATGGAGTAATGTACTTATTTTTATTGCAATTTTCTTATTTCTATTTTCGTTTTGTTTCTTTACATGGGAGTTATAACTGAATATCTCTTCAAGAGGAATTTCTTTTTACGTGGAGATTGGAAAGCTTTTCAATAGTTACATACATTTTGCCCTACCCCAATTTATGTATTTTTATCCAGAAAGCAAATGTTCTCCAATTACCGGACTACCGGTGCGAATTGACCATTGCCCTCGGCCTCAGAGGCCTACGTCTCCATTTCTTCCAGTACAACTTGTTGAAGACTAGTTACAACACATGAATGCGATTTGTGTAATTCTCTCGGGGCAAATTTATTTATATCATTAATATCTTGCGAGTCCGTTTAAAGTACGTTTTGTCTTTCTTTACAATTAATACCATGAGTTTCATTGGTTCATGTCTACGCGTTTCTGAAATTTTCTACCTGGGATAAAACAAATAAGCAATGAATAAATAGATTAGGAATAAATAAATTATAAAATAATTATTATTTTATTCGACAGAATTGCTTGATCATAAATTTTACGCAGTCCCTAAAAGGGGAACAATGAAGGAAGAGACAAAAATCTTGCAATAGGCACATTTTTGTATTGTGAGAGATTATTTCTGTCTTCAGACCTTCATAAAGGAATTCCACCAGAGTTTAGGTGAAATCATTTATATATTTACGAATCTAATTTTTAATGAGAAAATGGATTTATCTAACACATAAGTAAATTTAACTTTCTTTTCTAAAACTGTGATTGATTAAAATCGTTCTCTGGACATTTTGAAGTAATAATAATAATATTATTATTACTATTTTATTATTATTCCTATAATTCACGACTAAAGAAGTTATGAGTCGGTTGACTATAAGGTCTACTCCGGGTTAAAATCAGCTTCCTAAGGAGTTGATCTAGGGATTATTTGGGCCTCTACAATATTTCTCTACATACGCGCAAAAGGTGGTCTGTTCCAAATAAAGCGATTTCTTACACTTCCCAGTCTTTTGAATTACTTGGGAATTTAGCAAAGTTATTACTCAAATATTGCGGAATAATTCCCAGAGCTCCAATGACCATTGGTACGATCTGTACTTTTACGCCCCACATTCGGCTGATCTCGATTTCCAAACTCTTGTATTTAAGACGTCTTTGCTCTTGCAATAGCTCTTGACAAGGCACATACTAAATGTTGCAGAACGTTGGGCCAAAAATAAATGTATTTATACAGAAGTTTTAATTCCTGAAATCAATATTGATTGATCCTTTATGGTCAAAATACATTCCATACATACATACATTCGTACCATCTACATAAATACATACATTCGTACCATCTAATTATTATTATTATTATTATTATTATTATTATTATTATTATTATTATTATTATTATTATTATTATTCCTCGTTTTGTCCATTCTGCTCCACTGTGCAGCGCGAGTGAAAGGGGCAGAACGCGCGCAGGCGAAGCGTGCATCGCCAGGGACGCGTTCACAATGGATCAGCGCGGTGGAGGGACGGGGCGGGGCGGGGCAGAGCGGGGCGGGGCGGCGCGCGGTGGGATGGGGGCGGGCATACTGCGTTATCACCGCCGCCGGGCAGTTATGATGGCGGCGGCGCGGCCGAAGCGGGGCTGGCGACCGCAGCGCGGAACGGCGGTGGGGGCGAGGGCGGGGGCGGTAGCCGCGACAATAACTCTGCGGCGGGATTAGCGGCGCTGCGCAAATGTTTTGTCATCAAATTACGCGACTATTGAAACCGATCGCTGCGGCGTCATCGCTAGTTTTGAGGTTTAGGCCGCGCGATAGGCGGCGCTGGGCGCACGTGCGCGTCAACCCCTCCCGCCCCGCCCCGCCCCGCGCCCCCGGCCGGGGTCGCGCGCGGTCAGCTGCCTGCGCAAATTGAGCGGTGATTTTGCAAATTGCTTCGCAGGATTATTCCGCTTCTCGTAGATAAATCGTTTCGAAATTACTGCAGGGACTCTTATTAACCGCCCCGACTAGTGACTGTATGTTGTCATAAACGTCATTGTAGAACTGTTTAACACCAGGATTTCTTTGGGTTTCTTTTTTCATTCACAACTAAACGTCCTGCAAACTCTTTCTAAATCTCCTGCAAGTATTGGCATGTATTCAAGGTTCGTTCAGTTCTTTATGTTTCCAGACCTAGCGGAGTATTATCAAGCGCAAGAATTTGTAACCCGTTTCGGATGATTTGTACTCCCGCATTTTGTTTTTTAATTTCCACTACTAAGAGTAGTTGCTCATTTTTTACAGTAGTTGATAATCCAAGAAAAATTAATCCCAATAATTCAATAAATGTCACCTACTTCTTTGACAAGTAGAGCAAGGGGAACTGATAAGAAATCGGCAGGGATCAGTGGGGATGAATGGAGGACAATTGTCAAGGGGATATGACAACAGGAAGAGAGTACGCTCTAGGAAGAGAGAGAATGGGTGAGGTGAAGGATTTTTGGACAGAGAACAGAACTGTGATGAGGAAATTGAAAAGGAGTAAAACACAAGGAATTAACAAAACAACATATGAGAGGTAGATTTATGGGGAGGATTTATGGAGATGAAAAATATTAGGGAAACATTAAATAAAATAGGTAAAGGCGACATATTCCCAGAGGGTTGAAAAGAGGTCCCGGTAAATAGGAAGGGGAAAGAGGATCCACCTAGATTCAGAGGTATAACAACAATTTCATATTTGCATAAAATTTATGCTGAGGTTTTGAAATTCAGTAGAATTGAGATTCAATAGAAATGGAGAAGAAAAATAATTAAATAGAAAATGATTGATTAAGTAGAAACAAATATTCTTCAGGAAAGATGAGGAGTCAGGGACAACACGTATGTCTTAAATTTCTTAATAGGGAGGACGAACAAATAGGTGGGTGGGAAACTTGTGTTGAGGTTTCATTGCTTTGAAAGTTACGTTCAACAAGATTGGCAGAGATAAATTATGGGAAATTATGAATATAATGAAGAAAAGTGGGAGTTAGTTTGATTAGTTGAGAGAAATGCCTGGAAACAAGATGCTGAGTGACTTTAGTTAAATTAAAATACGAGATTGTTTAGACCAACATGTGTGAGACAAGAATTTCCATTGGAACTAAAAGGGTTTAATATGTTTAGGGGATTATAGGAGTATTGGAGGTAAGTCGAGAGGTGGTGTAGCTGGAAGAAAGAGGTAGATTTGGTCCCCAACATATGCAAATCATATTACGATTATGGCAAGAGATGTGGGAGGCTACAATTTTTAAGAAGATTAGAAGAATCCCAGGGTGATAAATAATGATACTCAATGTACAGAAGAGTAAAAAATAATTTGTATTAAATATGAGGTGGTAGGTTTAAGGGAAAATGACAATTGAAGGAGTAAAAAATTGAAAAGTTATTAAAAACATTTTAAATCAGTGAAATCTAGCTTGAGTAAATATTGTGCATTTTAAGTAAAGATTACCATGCGAATCAATAATGATCCCAATTTTATACTGACATGGTCACTTCAAAAATGTATAAGAATTGTTTTAGAATTTTTTCAAACTTTTTAAAGATGAGTATTTTGAAAAATCTTAAAATAAAAATTTTAAATTTAAATTCAGAAAACTTTTGAAACCAAACCTCTGTTGAGTAGTACATTACATAAAAGGCCATAAAGAAAGCTGAAAATGACACCTTTTTTCAGCTCTCTATCTTAATTTGGAGAGGTTCTACACTAATTTAAAACTTTTCGGAAACCCAATTTTGTAAAATTTTACATGCTGTATTTCACAAACGGGTGGAAATATTTTACTCAAAATTTGTAGTTTTCTTATTCTTCATTCATACTACCTATGTGTCAAATTTCATCTGAATCTGAAATGATGATGTAAAATGACTGTGTTGATTTAATGTGGAATGACCCGAAGGTATCTTCTCAAGTGTAATAGAGATGAACTTTTACTTTTTCTAATTTTTTTCTGTGTCGCTTAGGCCTTGATTGTTTATCGGATTATATTTGAGCTTTTTGCGAAGGGCAGGAAACTTTTATTCCATTTAATTAACTTTCCTACACTTCTTCCATGACCTGTACATCCACCCTCGCAAAGTTTGTATACATACCAAACAAGATATTTGGAATAGTCTCCGTTATTTGCTTTTTTTGTTATTTAAGGTCGCATTAACATCAAGGTCATTAGCGACCACTATTGGGTTTAACGTTATATAATTGAAGATGACGTGATGACAGAGTAAAAGGACGAACACAAATATAACCATGCCCGAGGCGAGATTCGAACCCGCGATCCTAAACGTCCGAGATCGCTACGACACTACTGACTTATCGACCTTTGCCACCGCAGATCGGCCGTTTATTTGCTTTCTCTGTGTTGTTATTCTAGGACACAGTGATTCGCAGACACGACTAACTACTTGCATGCTCTTCTTAGTTCATCAGACTGGGCTCCAGATGCTCATCAATGTTTTGAAGTCTATTCGTTTTTTCATTTGTCTTGACTTTTCCAAATCTCGTAAAACGACGTTCTTACTTAATTCTAACAGCTGACTTTTCATTCATATGTTGTAATTTCACTTTCAATGTTATGACGACGTGTTGCCCCGGAAATAAATTAGAAATAATAAGAGGAATAATAAGTTAGGTGGTTACAGACAGCGAGAATTCTCCTGTCAATTTTCCTGAGTAGTTTCTCGTTTAGCAGTGCTCATAGTTCTTGCCGTAATTTTTCAAGTGACTTAATAACAGCCATACTGGCAAAGTTACTCTAGGTATCTTTAGAGAAATGGGTACTTCACATTGTATTGGGTAACATATATATCCTATGTATAGAAACTGACAGACTAATTGATATTACATATTCAAAACTGCAGAAGCTGGCAAAATAAAAATGAAAAATGTTTCCTTTTTCGATAAATAAAACCTCTTAGAACGATTTTTGCTAAAGCATTCCCTTGAAGAGATGAAATGCATTTTTACTTTCTCGCATTTACTTCGTAAGAAGAGAAAGTATGGTAATCGTGTGTCGGAAAGCGGCGAATTTTCGACAAAAAAGCACTTATCATCGGTCCCTGTAAAGAAAAAGAGGATAAATCATGTTCCTGTATATAGAAAATTACTTCCTCTAATAAGTGGTGTAACCAGAATCTAAGTTTTGTGGATCTTCGATACCAAAAAATGTATGGCAACACATCTGCTTGTCGGTCTGTCTGTAGTCATCGCTAGGGCCTAAACCATTCATGATTTTCTCCAAAATTCATATACCTCAATCTATCTGAACGAACTTGAGGTTTTGCGAGTTTGAAGCGAATATTTTCATTTTTAAAGGAAATTTACAGGAAAAGGTCAAACACATTTTTGAATAGAGAATTTTTTTAAACAATTTTATTTCAAAAATGGCTCCAAATATTTTCTCTAAATTTTCTCCTTGTGTATATTAATAGACGGGAAAAATTGTGCTAGTCCCATTTTGGATAAACTCTCCATATTTTCGAAAATTAAAAAAAATAACATTTAAAAACTACGAAACTGAAAATAGATATTTTGCCTTAAACAAAATCTGTTATAAAATATCATCTCTTTAAGAAATATCATATACAATTTTTTTTAAAAAAGCCAGTAGATTTCACGTAATTTCTTATTTAAATTAATGCAAATTATAAAAAGAACATTTTCTAAAATACTACTTCATTCTTTCTTAAAATTGTTTGCATGAATAAAAAAGCGATTCTTAAAAGAATGATGTAGGATTTATTGAAGTTGACCTCTCTTAACTTCACAAAATTGCATATCGTAAATATTTGGTTTCAATGGAAATTTAATTGGAGACAATTACATTTCTAAGCGACGGTCCGAGTTTGAAAGACAGATCGTTTCTTTGCCATAGGGATAAGGCGCAGGGCGGGTAAACTCGGAGAACCTTTGTTCGGATCTCAGTGCGGAAACAATTTTTGCTGGTTGAAAACACTTTTGCATTATGATGTAGTTTGTACTACAGCGGACCGGTTATAAAAATTGTGAGAAAGTGTGGGCTGCTGTAGCTCTACTAGTTCTTTTTGGGGGTGAATTAGACATTCCGACAATCCGGCAGTCAGTGACCTATGAAGGATTGCAGCGCATCGGTTGGGTGGCAGCAGGGGTGTTGTGGGAAAAGGAAAATGGCAGGGAAATGCAGGGACGTGAGCGGGCCGGGGTCGAGGAAGAGCAGCCTGCCGGACAGGGAGAGACGGAAGGGCGGACCGCGTGTGTGGGCGGAATATATCAAAGCAGGGCGGAGCGGAGACGGTATGGCGGACTATTTAATAAAAGTCTTTCAATATTGCTCTTTACATAGAATTAGTTTCTTTTGCTATCGAATATGTGATTTTATTAACACTGGAAACACCGTTACCTCATTAGTCATGTATAAAAGTAGAAACTGACTTACATCAAAAAGAGTCGAAACTACTAACCCGAGAAACGTGAAAATTCAGGAGAAATGTCGTTTTAAGATATGCGAAAACAATAAGAAAAATGTTTCACAAAATATTTTCTTTAAAGGAATAAAATAGTGTTTTACAAAAGTCTGTTTCACCAAATCCTGTTTAATACAATCTGCAATGCACCTAGGCTGTGCGGGTTGCAGGATTGTGATGTTGGCAAGGGTATGATTGGAGTTGGGCCAGATGAGTCGGGGCGAGTCAGGTTGGGACGATGACGGGCAGGGAATGGAGAGACCGGGCGTGGAGAGCAGGCAGGGAGGACGGGAGGACGGGAGGACGGGAGGACGAAGGGAAGTTCGTGAGGCGGAGCGGTGAGAGCGAAGCGGGACGTGGTGGGAATAGAACGTAAACAAAATTACTTCCATTTTACATTATATACACACCCTTTTCTGTCTAACAGAGATTACTGATAAATAATTACTCTGCCAGCTTACTTAACTAATCAGCCTAGGTTAATTATGCAAAGACCGTTATAGTACAGAAAATCTTGAAGCCATATACGAAATGTTCTTCGACTCAAATACTCAAGTGTCAAAACACCAGACAGTATTTTTTCTGAAAAATCTATTGGAAGTGCTTATGATACATTGGAATCATGTTAGATATACTGCAGTGTTGCGGCTTGAATTGCGTACATAAGGATTAGGCTCAAGAAGTAAGTGATCATTATGTTTACAGTATAACAATGTCCTGTTAATATGTTGTTGAATAAATATTAATTTCATCCTTTGATCTAGGGAGATATAGAATGTTTACGTAATCTCTACTAACCAAAATACTTGTATTTAACAACTGAAAACCAATTTTAAATGTAGTTTTGTAATTTTGAATATGTACCATTTCTAAAGGATTTTATATATCACCAGAAAAAAATCATTCTCGTTATACCATCCTCCATAGTAATCCAGCATCAAGCAATTATTTCGAATCTTCTTAGCTTCCAGTATTTATTCCATATAATTTCTCAACTTTCACTCTTTTCTACCACACACTACATCCTCATTGTTTACGGTGTAGCTTCGTAACATCATCTTTCGGCATATTAACAGAGTACGTTCTTTGTTAGTGTTCATATCATCTAGGCAATAGTTCTTGCAACTGTAACTTCCGTTTCCTTTTCATTTTTTCAGAATTCTCATTTTTTGTTTCATTCCATGGCTTAGAGAACTATCTTGTGTGCCTAAAATTCCTAGTTTCTAGAAAAACAAGCTTGAAAGATTGTAAATATGCAGTTACTTACAGAACAGCAATGTTTGCTTTCTGGAAAAAAGCATAGTCCCTCCTTTATGGTCATACATCCTCGTACAGTAAGTAGATATAAGCAAGAGCTTTCCAAAAATTATCACTCAAAAGCGACCACGAGTGGACATACGATATTTGTGCACTAATCCGTCGCTATGCTTCTGCGCCATTTTCATGATACTCCGCCCCTTTTCCGCCGCAGACACAAAGTCCTCCACAACCATACCTTTCCGTTGGATCTCCCTTTCGAAGCTTCCCATGCCACTCCCTCTCCCACCCTGGGCACCCCATCACTCTCGACCTCGCTCCCACAGCGCGTAGCGTCGTCTTTCCGCCCCTACCCCCGGCCACTCACCGCTCCGGCGCTCTGCGCCCAGATACGCCGCGCCGCTCCGTCGCTCGGTCTTTATTCCGTGGCGCTTTTTGCTGGCGCAGCTGTTCTTGCTCGCTGACGCGCTGCTGTGCTGGCGGACGGCGCAGCGCGGCGCGGCGCGGCACGGCACAGCACGGCGGCGGCGCTACGCAAGAAGCGGGAGAGGAGAGTCGGCAGGCGGGTTGGGATGGGGTGGAGGGGAAGGACAGTTCGGGGTGGGACGTGGCTGGGCGGAGCGGGGCGGGATGGGGCGGGGCGGGCAGAGTGCGACGCGGCGGGAGGAGCGGACGTTAGGACGTTAGGGCGGGGGGAGGGGAGGGGCGCTCTCGCTGCCGCCCCCGCCGCGCGCTCCGAGTACCGGAACAGCGGGCTAAGCTTTATCGAGCCCCTATTACACGCGAGAGCTGCACAAGCGTAATAGGCGCCGTTTGTTATTTCAAACTGATACCGTAATTCGATTAACAGATCCAAAACGCTCGTAAATCTGCTTCGCGTCGTATTTGAGAAGCTTTAGGGTGGACTATATTCCTTTGGGTTAAGAAAATTGCGAAGGAAAGACATGGTAGTCACGAAAGGTTGTCAAAACATTTTCGTTTTTGATACAAAATAGAAATAAATCTTTCTTTAATGAAAATCAACATTTTAAAATTCTGTGATTTTTCTAAACCATTTGTTTGTATAAGTCTTCCCTTTTTCTGCAATTACAATTTTTTTAGGAAGCACAAAAAAATTCTAAAAATTCCTTTAATTTTCTGAGAAAGATATACATTTTTTCATATTACGCTGTAATATTATTTAACATTATTTAACTTATTTAAATTTTAAATGTGTGTCTTCTTTCCAATGCGCAAACATATATATTTCCATTCTTCGCCACCCGGTCAGTTTGTTTACATCTTCACTGGTTAGTTCATGATACTTATGCATTAGTACTCAAGTAGTTGGCCAAAAAAATCATCAATCTTTACTGTCTTCTAATAGTTCACCATTATAATGGCATATTTCAGAGGTTTCTGAATATATGTCACAGAAGAACAAAAAAGATAGTTTCCTTAATAAACTTAGCGTAGTTATGTCTAACTAATATAATTTTCCCCTATACCTACTTATAAACGTATTATAGAGAAAGTTACGTAATTCTGCGGAAAATCGATTTCATGATTTCAACAGAAATACACATTTTGTGGTCCCCTGATACCGAAAAAGTGTCATTTTGTCAAAACGGGTCCATCTGTGAAAAAACAAACGCCTTAACCATGAGTACGATTTCTTCCAAAATAGATATTCCCCGGTCGATCTGGCTCGAATAAAGGTGCAGTGATTTTGAAAAACTTTCTTCAAAATTTGGGGGTACTTTGCGTGAAGCTCCCTGGACATTTTCAAAATTTTCTCAGGAACAGCATCAAATTTCTAGAAAAAAATTGAATAAAATACATTTATAAAGGTGCCATATATCCGATTTTCACAGTTTACTCTGAACTTTTGAAAACTGAAAAAGTTACAATTTTTTCAGCGTTTTCCTACAACTACAAAATTGAAGATGGAGAAAATATGAAATATGATAGATGAACGTTTTTCCTTCAAATAAAATTTGTTCTCCATAACTACTTTTTCCATTAAGGTCATGTGCATTTTTTAAGATTTTACTACTTTTGGCCAATATTACGTGCAATATTTGCAGTTTTTAAAATAAAAAAAAATATTTTCTCCAAAACGTCTCCCAATTTCTCTTGAAACTTTTGGTAGCGATAGTGCTAAATGCAGTCAATAGGATCACATAAACCATATATTGCTTAAACCTCTTGTTTTTTCAAAAAGTTCAAAAATGTATTCTTTTTATTTCTCTCGCGTATTATTTACATTAGCGACAATTTGTTCAATTATTGTATTTTTCAGTACATGTGCATTAAATAATGATGGCATATAAACTTCCTAGAAAACTGAAAAGTTTTCTGCAAAAATGAGTTCAAAATTACTCTTTTTCAGAAACGCTCAAACGCCATTTTCTCAAAAATGGCTCAATATTATTTCTTCAAACTTTTTAACCAGTAGTGATACTTGCATTGTTAAAAATGGCATTAAGTTCATTTTAGTGTATTCTTTTGTTGTTGTTTTTTAAATTACAGAATTTAAATAATCTCTTACCGCGTAAGTGCCCACACTTCCAACAATTTGTAAACACTATTGCATTGGGAGTTAGTCCCTCAAATTCAAAATTTCCACTGAAAATTGTCATTTATGACCAGGTTTTAATATTCTTAATATTTCGGTTCTTTGGGCAGCCATAGATGGCATCTGGCATGAGGATGAGGCAAGATCTTAAAGCTAGTCCACCTCAAGGAATTGAGAGTCTGAGAGAGAATGTGACATTCTTTAGCACCACAAGTTTTTCTTTCAGTCTCTGAGGTCTTTCCGTTGGCATGGCCAGCCAGGAAGCCATCATCTTCATGGGCGGTTCCATTAGTTTTTAGCTTCAAGAACTTCCATTTTTGATACAAAGAAAAAAATTACGTAACTTTTCAACTTAATCATCCTTTATTCTAAACCACTTTTCACATCGGAGTATTATATTTCTAGGCCTCTGAAAAATACTCCGAATTTTTGTTCGCAAAATGGTCAAAAACTGCTTCTTTCATCTCACTATCGTCAGAAACTCTTCTTTCTCGAAGGTTTTTCTTCAGTTTTGGTATATGGTAGATGCTGTTATGTGCTCAATCTGGACTGTAGTTTGAATGGACCAACTACTTAAAAACTCCTTCAAATCTTTTTTTGCAACCTGAAGAGTAAGCACATGTATGTTGTCGTGAAGAAGTTAAAGGCCATGAGATTTTACGCACTGCATTGAGCTCAAGTATATCTCTCCTCAAAATTGATTGAAGTGTCGGCTGCAGACTTATATCATTACAATTAAAGATAAGATTGTATACAGCTCAGAAGGTTTTCTCGTAGATGAGCGATATTTTGGTCAGGTCTGAACATTATGGAACCACCTATGAATTTCCATTTCATTCATACTCATTTTCCCTTTCCTCTCAACTTGCGCTGCCCGTTCCTCCTGACCTCCTCGACCTCGCCCGACGCCACTCGGAAACGCCCAGAAACAATGAAGCTCACTTGGATAGGGAATTGCATTTTAGTTTTATTTAACTGAAGCGCCATCTTATGCTGCAGAGCCATCTATTGGAGACACAAACATTGTACTAAGCCTATGTTCTTCCCGCAAGTGCAAGCAATAAGTTGACAAAGTTTTATCGCAATCGGATGAACGATACGGCAGCGCATTAAGGACGAACCAACAAACATTGAGTTTTACTAATTAGATATAAAAAATAATGATTGCTTTTTGCAACAAACTTTACAAAGTGGTAAAGCTTGTAAGGTTGTAAATTTGTGCAATGTGAGTTCACGAACTTGGCTAAAGCTATTTACAAAATTTGCACAAAATACTAGTGTCTTATAAAGTTTCTAGAAAGCTGAAAAGTTGTCTGTGAAAATGAGCACAAAATTTCGCAATTTTAGAAAAGCTCAAAGGCCACTTTCTCAGAAAAAGCACAATTGTACAAAACGCACTCTATAATATGGCATAAAAGCCATTTGCTTTATTTTATTGTTCCTGGTTTTTTCAAAAATTACAAAAAAATATTTTTGGGTCCCCTGATACCGAATGTATGTCCATATGTCTCTGCATGCGTCTGTCCGTGTATCCGTCTGTCCATGTGAGAACAACAGTAGCGCTTAAACCACACGTATGATTTTTTACAAATGGATATTCCGTGGTCTCATTGACTCGATAGGAAGCTTGTTTTTTTAAAAAAAAACTCCTTAAAATTTGGCGGTACTTTACATGAACCCCTTGGGATATTTTCAAAATACTCTCAAATATGTCTCCAAATGTTTTCATTAATTTTTTTGAAAGAATAAAGTAATATATACTTGTAAAAATGACGTAGGTCCGTTTTCCACCGTCAATCAGATAGATCGGAGAATATCAATTTTGGAGAAATTGGCTGAACGGTTTAGTCACTAGCGTTGTTCACTGACGGACGGACTGATGTTTTGCTTTCAATTGGCTTTTCGGTACAAGGACCCACAAAACAGGGCTTCTGGCTGCACCACGTGTTAGGTTTTTTTCTTAATTTAGCAACTGGATTTATCCACTTTTTTGTTATTAGGTCCCGACAATGATTTTTTCAGCCGAAAATCCACCGTTTTCGCGCAGCATTACATAACTTTCATTATGTTATGTATATACTCCGTGTTTACGTATGTATGCGGGAAAGTAAAATATTTGTTTAGGACAGTACTAATTTCCTGTATTATTTCAGTAGTATACCTTTCCTTTGCGACTCTCACACGCAACAAATCTTTGTAAATCAGGAATTTAAGAAAGTAATGTCACGGAGACATGACTATTTGCATCTTGACTACAAAAATGTAAAATATAAGTTGAAAAAAACAGCATTTAAATATTTATTTTCAAATGCAACCCGCGTCATACGACGGCATGTCAATACACATACAGTTAAATAACTCCTAAATAAAGTGTATTAGGGCCTTTTTGAGGCCTCTAAAAAGGCCTCGAAGAAACATTCCTCACACCGTAATCTACAGGACGAGATACTTTTTGACATTATATTACATTTTTGCTGGTCCGGCGCTTATCGATATTATTCAATACCAACTATTTTACTCGGCGCTGCTGGAGGCGATCTTTCTTTGACGTCATGTTTAAAAGGCTTAGATTTATCCATATTGTGTGTATGCTTTCTGTGTACATTCACTCAAGATTATGTAAATAAACGTAAATGCTGTCGGAGCAACAATTAGAAGTATTAAATAGTTGTCTCATATCGATGAAGATTGCTTTTTATGTGTATAGTGCAAACGTTCATCTGTCGAATGTTTGTATTGACAGTCTTGTTTCTGTGAAAAGTTTGTGATATAACCTTCACTACTCATGCACTTGGTATGGTTAATTACTAAACTCTCATATTATTCTTATTCAAAATCTTTTTGTCTGTTTTTATCTCTCAACCCTCAAATTTCAACCCCGCTAGTTTAAGTTAATATACATTTATGGACAGGGCTATTCAAGAGGAAATTTTTTAAGTCATGAATTAAAAACGAAATTTGCTGAAAGCATAGGCCTATATTTCTGTCACAATATTGTTTATTTTTTCTGGTGTGGTTGATTTTAAAGACATAACATAAATCATTCAAGAGAAATAATTGTTTTACCTAGTTTATTCGATTTAATTTCTTTGAAGGTGGGTGCAGTTCACATTGAAAAAAAATTCGCTGCACGTCCTTACACTATGATTAAAAGTCACGAAAGGAGCTACGGTGTACTACGAGACGTCCAAGATTCAAATTTGCCTCCAGGAAATTGCCAGAATGTTCTGCGTGTGAATCCAAAAGATAAGGCAAAGGGCTCAAGAAAATTTGAGAAGAGCATTATCAGAGAGCTTAGAATCTAAGTCAAACTATGATGGAAAGAGAGATCTTACATCTTATGATGTTCTTCCTCAAAAAGAAGAAAGAAACGATATTGGCACACAATGCACGATTGTGTAGACTACAGAGTGAACACAGTATCTTGTTAGGATTTGATTCTGTTTTACCTGTGCCAGTATTTTCCTTATCAGCAGTGATTCGGTGAAATTTTCAAGTCAGTTCAGTCAGTTGTTCAGATATAATATAGAGTGATTAGTAATTTCAACGAGTTAATTTATATATTGGACAAGCTGAAGCATTTGCAAGAAAACTTGGACAATTCTCGTAGTACATTTAGTTCTCTAAATCCTCTGCTGAGCAGGTTAGTAATAGATCTAAATTTATTATTAAACAAATCGATATATTAATCACTGAAAATAAGTTGAAGTATAGTTGGTACAGCGTTGGTACAGAATCCAGATGCTGCTACTTCATCTCAGATTTTATTTTTTCATGTTATTTAAAATCATCTCCTATATTATTTCAGTGGCATAGATGACTTGCGCACACGTCAACCGATCTTTATAAATGAGATCTCTAAAGAAAGAGAACTTCACGGAGACGTGGCGATTTGCACTTTGACTTTGAAATTATGAAGAATTTATAGAAAAAGTTAATCTAAATATTCACGTCAAAAGCATCACGCAACACTCGGGCAGCATTCCTTTTTTTTTAAAATATTTTATTAATCCTTGTTTGGCCTGTTAGGCCTTTCAAGGTTTTGAATCATACATACAATTTTTGTACAAAGTTAATAACATTCGGCTTATTTTACATATTTTTGAATTTACAATTAAATATTAACTAATTACCGAGGAGTGTCCAGGAAGGGTCCTCTAACTACTCGAATTTATTTCTAATTTGTTGTTAATAACTGCTTTCTTTTCTGCTATTTTATGGAGGTCGAAGTAAATCTTTAGAATGCCGACTTTTGATTCTTGGATATGGTTTTGAAGTTGAACCTAACTTAAATTTTTGGGTTGCAGGGCAGGATGGTAGGTTTGCATAAAATCGGGTGGAGAGTCTGTCTATCCATTGTTTTATTGGGCATATAGCGAGTTCTTTTTGAATTTGCTCGTTGCGGATATACCAAGGTGCATTTACTGTCCAGCGTAGATACTTGTTTTGAATCACTTGTAATTTGTTTAAATTGCTATTTGCCGCACCTCCCAAATTTGACAGGCGTAGGTTAGTGAAGGCCTTATTATATATTTGAAAATGGATATTGACGTGTCGATGTTGATCTTTGAGTTTTTATTAATTAGTGGGTACAGTTTTAACATTTTTATGAATGTTTTGTTAGCTGTTATTTTTGTGTGTTCTTTCCAAGTTAGCCTTTTGTTAGCCAATGTGAAGTCCTAAATATTTTACTGAAGTTGTAGGGGAGAGCCATTGAATATATGTGTTATTTAGAATTAATGGATTTATAGTATAGATTTTTTTAATGAGAAAATTTTTGCTTTACATTTAGTTGGATTGATTTTAATTTTCCATTGCTTGAAACCATTCTGTAAGTGTGTTTAAATCATCTTGAAGTTTGTTTCGTCCTAATGTTAAGTTTTGATGTGTTGTAAATATTACGGTGTCATCTGCAAATAACGCTATTTTTGAATGTTTTAGTTGTGGAACGTCTGAAATAAATATATTGAATAGGGTTGGTGACAGAGGCGATCCGTGAGGGACACTGGCCGTGATATCATAAACAGAGGACTGTACTAAATTGACTTGTACTTTGAAACTACGATTTATTAGAAAACTTTTTATTACTTGTTGTAAATATTGCGGGAATCCATATTGTCGTATTTTATATAGTAAACCTTGGTGCCATACTTTATCGAACGCTTTTTTCTACGTCCAAAAATAGTGCTAATGTATGTTTAGATTTTTGGAAATTAGTAGCGATGAAATCTGTTAGTCTTAAAAGTTGATGTATTGTTGAATGGTTATTGCGGAAACCAAATTGTGACGCGGGTATAATATTGTTACTGTTTATGAATGTGTTGATTCTCTTTAGTATTAATTTTTCGAAGATTTTCGAAAGCGTTGGAAGTAGACTAATTGGTCGATAATTCTCTGTTCTCGAATGGTCTTTACTTGGTTTTGCAATGGGGATTATCAGTGCCATTTTCCAAGATTGCGGGAAATAATTTAATCTGAGGCATGAATTGTATATTGCTGTTAAAGAACTGATTGCTTGTTTCGGAAGTTTTTTAATGATTATATTTGGAATTTTGTCAACACCTGGGGGATTTTTTGTTTTTTAGGTTTTTGATTAAGTATTGTGTTTCTGATGGGGAAATGAATTTAATTCTTTCTGGAACTGTGCAATAGAGTTGCGAAAGCTCTGAATCAATTTTGTTTGTAAATGTAACATTACCGGTTATATTATTTGTAAAAGTGTCCTTTAAAATGTTTAGCTAGGAGTTCAGCTTTTTCATTTTCAGTAGTGGCTGTTATGTTGTTTGATGTAAGTATTAAGTTTTGTGTTTTTTCTTTGGTTATTATTTTTATTGCTGTCCAAAGCGATGCAGAGTTTGGTTGAAGTTGCGAAGTATACTTATCGAATTGAGTGAATCTGTAACGTTCTAATTTATCTTTAACTTTTTTTGTGAGAGAATTCAATATAGTTTTAATCGAGGGAACTTCGGCTTATTTGCCACTGTCTGCGTATTTTATGTTTATAGGCAATTAGGTTTATTATATCGTTTGGTAATGGAATTATTTTTATTTTGTTCGGATGGCTTTGTCTGATGGTTGACAATTTTATAGCTTTTTTATGTTGTTTTCGAAAGTTTCTACAGACTGATCAATGTCATTTGTTGTATTTAAGTTTTTAGGATACTTATCTAGTTGCATTATTTGTTTCTGAAATAAGCTCCAATTTATTTTACCATTTATTAGCGGATTGTAAGAAGTAATTGTTGGTGTTGTTTGGTTACATAGTATTAATATTGGGTTATGATCCGAATTTAATGCTGGTATTGCGTACTGATATATAGACCAGTTTACATTTTGCGTTAATACTATGTCAAGTATATCTGGTTTAATGTTTTTATTATACGGATAATGAGTGGGTTGCGTGGGTGCACGTATTATCCAATTATTTTTAATGGCAGTTTTCTAATAATATTTTTCCTTGAGGAGTTGTGGTGTGACAGCCCCATGCTTGATTTTTAGCATTCAGATCTCCTAATAGTATTATTTTATTATTATTTCTGAATATAGTTTCCATAATATCTATTGGCAGTTTTTTATTTGGCGGTTTGTATGCTGTTATTAATGTGATGTTACCTACTGAAAGAAAGATGGATATTGCTACCATTTCTAGATTATTATTTTGTGGGATTATTACAGGGTTATGTTTTATTTTGCGTTTAATTATGATAGCTACACCACCACCTGTGTGGATCGCATTTCTGTCTTTTCTATATATTATGTAACCAGGAATGTTCATTTTATTACTATTATTGAGGTGAGTTTCAGTTAGACAGGCAATATCTATTTTTTGGTCGTGGAGAAAATGTTTAAATTCGTAGAATTGCCTTTGAAGGCCGTTGGCATTCCAATTCAGGAGTTTTAGATCGGCGTTATGGTCCATGGTTAATTATTGTTGGCAGAATTTGTTGTAGTAATTGTTGTATTTGAGGGAATAGAGCATTCATTATTTGAGCTGTTAATAATGGGATTAATGAATTTAAGTTTGCTGGCAGTTGTGTGACTGGAGCATAGTTATTCGTAAGGTTGTTACGTAATTCTGGGGATACTGTTGGAAGGTTTGGGAATTCACTCTTATTATTAAAATTGGGAGGCAACCTCGTGTTTTGATTGGAATTTATAATCCGAGAATGTTGGTTAGTAGGTAGATTTGGCCTTTGGTACCCCCTAAGATTGGTTTGAGAATTTGGAGGAAAATTATTGTTGGCCATTTTTGTTTTGAATATTTTACAACCTCTGTAATTAGCAGTATGATTTTGAAAGCAGTTACAACATTTAGGTGGAAAACCTTTAGGCTTTGGACATTTTGAATAATGATGTTTTATCTAAACATCGTACACACCGTGATTCTAATTTACAATTTGCTTGCGTGTGGTTTATGTTTTGACAGTTTTTTACATTGAACAGGTACGTTTGATTTGTTTTTAAATTTCACTTTGATAACACTATTGAATAGTCGATTTAGGTGCACTACTTCACGTCCCTGATCATTATCTAACAATTCTATTGCACATATTTCTAATTGTTCCCTTTTTTTGTTGAATAATCTGTAAACTGAGATAACTGGATACATTTTTTCTAATTCTAATCTTATGTCTTCGTTTGAATATGCTGTAGGGATGTCGTATATTGTAGCAGAAATAGTTTTCTTTGTTGGTTCGCGGTAAGTGAAATATTGAATTTCTTTCTCGTCACAGTATTTACGGAATTTTCTGAAATCATCTATTGATGTAAACAGTATCGCAATATGACTTTGTTTTACTTTTGAAGTAAAGTCATTTGTAACTAGTTTTTGAATTTCTGCGATTAAAGAGGTAAAATTTGGCACATTTTCTGCATTTTTAATTACGTTTATTGGGGGAATTTTGGGTAAGTCTAAGTTTGGATCTGGAACATTTCCTAGAGGATCGTACCTGTTTTGCGTCGTAACGTTGTAGATTGTCTGTTCTGGTTGATCTTCTGCTGCATCCAACCCACGTTTTCTTTTATTTGCTGTGGCACTTTCTTGCTGTTCTTTTGTAACCTTTTGCGTATTCGGCGCACTCGGTAGTTGAAGGTTAACACACGCTGCTTGATTCACTGGTTGCACTGGATTAAGATGTTCGCGTTGCTGGAGCTGATAAAGTAACATTTGGTTTTGCTGTAATTGTTCCTGTAGTTGATTTTGCGTTACTTCATGTTGTTGTAGCAGTTGCTGGTATTGTTGGTGAATTTTTGCGAATTAATCATTCATTGTAGCGGGGGCACTGTTTTGGGTCTATGTACATTTCTTCTGCATCTTCGTTGTTTAGTATTTGCACTGACCTGGTGATATGTCCCCCTAGGGGGACATCGCCGTTTAACATGTGGTTCACTTCAGTAGTAATTTTAATTGTACAGTAAGTAGAAATCTGAACAAAGACGTTTTGAGGTACACTTTCGCCACCTTCGACCTGGGACCGGCTGCCCCGGCCCTTATCTTGGCACTCTGCGATAAGCACTAGCTACCCTCGAGTGGCAGGCACGTCTACTCGCGGTTGCTGCCAAGACTGAACTGGCAGCATTCCTAAAATCAAATTAGTTGAATACTTTCTAGACGAAGCGTTTTTGGGCATTCAAAATGTTTGAAGCCGAAGGCCACAAAGAAACTTTCCTCGCGCTGAAACTATAGGACGAGAGCTTCTTGAACATTCTATTTTGCTGGTCCGGCGTGACGTGTAGAATCTATAAGTGTATGTGAAATGAATCTAATTACTTGATATTCTAGGCGATTAAATTACACGGGTGTACCTGTCAGTTCAGTTAACAAATTTAAACTAATATTCCAAAGAGTAGGGTTATGCTTTCCCTATCCTATATTTTTGCATGGACAACTTTAAGTTGCTTTCTCGAGAATAAAAAAGCTTTCATAATATTTTTATGACTAGCAAGGAAGCGAAAGACTAATTGTCAAGAAAGATTGTATAATTACTTCAAATGTTTAAGGAAGTGTTGTAAATTCTTTCAAGATCATGTCTACGTATAATAATGAACAAACCTTTATTGAAAATTTGTTTCAAACATCAATTTCATTGTTTTTATTTTAAATTCTGTAAGTACATGTAAGATATCTTTTTAATTTTTTAAACAAATATACACGTTTTGTTAACAACTTCCCCTCTTAATATGGAACACGAAAGATAGGGAAAACGGTGGAATTTAACATGCGAGAGTTCTCGCCCGAGTAGTATTATAATATTTGCAAGGAATAATGCAAGAAGTTAATGCACTTAATTTGAAATATTATTGACAAACGTATTGTTCTTCGACACGATTGTTATCATTATCAGTGTTTTCATTTACACATAAGCAGTCTGCCACTGACGGCAAATTTAGATGCTAATCTCTGTTACCATGATATTGTAAATATTTACAACTTCTGTAGGTTCCTTTGTGATTAAAATGTGCTTCTCCTTTAACCTTTGTTGCTCTACTACATCTTTGTTCCTCTCTCTCATTGGTTTATGTCTTTTCGACTGTTCTTTCTACATCTGTCGCAGAATCCATTTCTTAGTTGCTAATTTCTCCTTGCTTGCTCAGTTCGCAACACAAAGACATATATGCCACAAGAACAGGTTACACACTATCACCAAACTTCAAGAACAAAAATACTGGTTCTGCGGAATAACTACATTCACAAACAATCATCCGTTGCAGTTTGAATAAGCTTTGCTTGAGATAAGTCACGGACAAACTTACATTTAAAAGACTATGGTTCTTTACCAAAAAACTATAGACTAAGAGTTATTTTCATAAAAGAACCAAACTATAAGAGCTAATAACTACGGACAGGGCTTATTTTGTTCACAACAATACAGTCAGCTAACGGCGGACATGAAACAACTATGAAGAAACGGCCATGAAGCAGCGGCTATCAACAGTTCTAGTATCACAAAATCTCACTTTTTCGACTAAGTTTTTTTAACTTCAAATATTTTTTTGTGAATGGGAATGTTCTACATGAACGTTCTACATGGCATGTAGAGGGATCGAAGATGATAATCTTTTTGCGAATCAACATGTTCTGGGAAATTGCAGACAACGAAGTTACTTACATGGTATTTGCCAGCGATTGCAGTCAAATTCTCTTAAAAAAATTGAGCATCCGAGAACATATTTGTCACACACCTCTTTGTAACATCATAAGCATTCTATCAAGGATACGCCTACAGAAAGCACTGACACTTTTGCTGAGACCGAAGCTAAAGCGGACTCGCGACGTCGTAGAAAGTCACAGCGACATAACAACGGCTGATGGCGTGGGGCGGGGCGCGGGCGCCTCGGGCGCGCAACGCTCGTCGCCGCCTCGCACCGCCCGGCTCCTTTTACGTGAGGCAGCGCAAAGGGCGCGTCGTTGGCTTGCGGGGCGGGGCGGCGGAGGGAAATCGGGCCGCCGCCGCCGCCGCCGCCGAGGAGAGATTTCGAGGAGGGGAGGTCGCGCGGGGGCGTCGCAGCCAGGAATGCCCTGCCGCCGCAAGTGACACCTAATTGCGCTCGCAACGCCGCCCGCCCCGCCCCGCCACGTACTCCGCCATCCCGACTCCGCTGCCCTCACACCGCCGCCTTCGTTCCGTCACCCCTTCTTCTTCTTCTTCTTCGCTTTACATGGCCCCGCCCTGCCTCGCGCCACTTCGCCGTACCCCGTCTCCACTGCTGCTCTCATTTCCTCCCACCGCACATACCCAGATCTACTCAATGCCCGCGAGCTTCTTTCCTCCGCATCCTTCACATCCTCTGTCCCTTTCACCTTACATTGTCCCCGCCCCCTCCCCCGAAATTCCCCGCTCTGCTCGCTTTCCTCACTCGTTCACCCACTCTCTCCCCCCTCTCCACCTCCACATTTTCCATTTCCCCTACTTGCCGCACCCACACCACGCTTCGCCCAATCCTCGCATACCCCTCCTGCCAGACCCATCCCCATCCCCGAACTACACCCCTCGCCGCCTTCGACTCTCTCTCCGGCATCGCTTTAATTAATGCAGGAGTCCACCGCAGCACGGCTCTGTAGTCGCGTGCCGCGGCGAGCGGGGCCTCCAGCGAGCCCGCCACCGCCACCGCCGCCGCCGCTGGCTGCAAAACATTTTTTCGCGGCGGCGCAAGAACGCCCCCGTGTCAAAACGTGCGAGCGAACGGGCGCCGGGTATACCTGCGGCGGCGGTGGCGGTGGCGGACGCTGAGGAACGCGGCGCGGCTGGCCGCGAGAGCACCGCCGGCCTCGATATGCGACCGCGTGGGCGCGCGCGCCCCCGATCAAAGTTTGCGTGGAACGCGCCGAGCGCTGCCGGTGGGCGTGGCGGCCTCTGCCGCTGCGCGTGCGTGCGCCACTCCACGCCCGCGCTTCGGAACTTGCGGAAAGGAGGCCTAAAATTAACCTATGTATGTATGTACTTGGCGCGACAACCTGTGAACGGGCTGAGGCCTACCGGCGACGTCCCTGCCTCGCGGCCGTGGGTTAAGGGGGTACGTGTGGTCAGCACGTAGACATCCCCACGTCGTGTTCCTCTCCTCTCAACCTGAGAGGTGAATTTTCTCATCGTCACACAGCAACATATATTGGGACATTGCAAGGAAAACGCACACTATAGTCTTGCCTCGACCGGTTATCGAACCCGGGGCTGCGCAGTGGAAAGCGAGCACACTGACCAAGAGCTAGCCGCGAGCCTACTTTCAACCTAGTTATAATTATTTACGTCACTATGCCGATTCAGAGCAAAAACAGACGCGGTTGAAGGTTATCAAATCAGGCGATAAGCAATCAAACCCGTTATTTGTGATATCGGGAGTCTTTCATTTAAGACTTTTCGTAATACCACCTTCTTGTGAGGGAAATATTGTAAATAACAAATACCATTTCTTAGAATAGCAGTACTCATAGCTCATGTTTAGCTTCTACACATTTGATTCGATTGTTTTTAACAGACGGCTCAGAGTAAACCTCTTAAAAGGCGCCGGACGTAAAGAGTGGTTTTTATCCCTGCTGCTGTCGTTACGTCCATGTAACTGTACGAACAACAAAAAATATAATCTATTTATGAAGATCCGCTCTCAGCTGGATAACGAAACCATTCCGTTACCATTATGAGTTTCGTTCTTTTGGATTGATAATAAAGCTTTTTATAGTCAGGAATGTACAGAATGTACAGAATGTTTACACATATTTTGTTTTTAAACGTGATGATGGTGCGGTTTTAATCCCACTTTTTCTTTGTTTAAATGTGTCTTTATTCCTCCCGGGATTAAAGTAATCCTCCTGAATTAAATTAATCACACCCACAAGCGACTCACGTTATCATTACAATCTGAGAATGAAAGAAAGAAAGAGAGAGAATTCCGATATACCGTAAGTCTAAGTGAATACTTATAAGAAATTTAAAAACTAACCTTTGACAATAAATACTGATTATCACAATCTTGTTTAATATATCTGTAAAAGTCAAGCTTTGTAAAACCCTTATTTTTTTGTCTAGTAGCCTCTTCCATGTCTCTTCTAAAATCCAATCAATTTACAATATCTAAAAATATCAATATCAATTAAAGCGTGAAACACGTATCGACAACAATTTTTTCCTAGAGGAATACGTACGTAATTACTTGGAGATATCAACATTTTCCTTCACACGTAACGTTGCCTTCACCATTGAATAATACCTCCAAAAACAATGAAGACGTATATGTAATTTATTTAGTTTTAAAATACGCAAGTACAATTTCTTCTGAAACGTTTCTTCCTTTCTTGCCATTTCTCCATTTGTAGAAACGTTCGTACTCTTTTTCGTTGGTGTGCCTCTATTTTTCAGAGAATAATTTTCAAACATCACATTCTGCTTGTTTCGTGATAGCTTTCGTGATAGCTTCGTGATTCTTTAGCAATTTGTAGATCATCTTTAGAGTCAAAATAATATGTATCGTTTGTCTGATTCGGAAAGTCTCCATTCTTCCATGCAGAATGCAAACCATCTGAAATCACAACCACCTAAAGGTGACCCTCAGAAGAATGCCCGCCATCTATTGTACTGCTTCATCTTTCGTAGCATAGGTGTGCACGCGAAGAAATATTGTTTTAAAATTAAGTTTTGCATATGACACGGGGTTTTCCTGAGCTTTATTCACTCGGAAGAATTTTGTCCCTCGTGAAGAAAGCTCTACTTAACCCCCTTCCTCTATAAATAACTATGAAATCATTTGTGATCTTCATTACTAACTCTTAACAGTTTTACAAATTTCATACTATTTTTAACTTAACTTCGAATATTCAATATAATCGTAAAAAGTAACTTTTTTACAATTCTTTACACTAATTCAAAATTTTTAAAAGCTAACTAATTGACTGAGTGCTCGCTATTGTATTTCGACGAGTGTCATCTCGGCACACAATTCTATTCCGGACCAAAAAGAACATTTAAAGTCCCAAAAAATCAGCAGTACTCATGTTCTGCTTCAAGTATTACATAAGAAACACCAGGAAAAGTTACTCCAGGACATTTCCCACTTTAATCAGTTTCTATATTTGCTTTGTTTGGTTACCATCAACACGTAGATAACGATAGTTACACGAATAAAAAGTCATTTACACATATTTATTGTCAAAAACTCATACAATGAAAGTCTTGTGCTACTCTGCCTTGCAGAAGACGACGAAATCAATCCGGCAAAAATGTAATTCTCCTTCATGACAACGCCCGGCCACATACAACTCAATTGACTCAACAAATTCTGAAAAAAATACAATGGGAAATCCCCCAACTTCCATATAGTCCAGACTTATCGACCAGGGACGACGTCAGATTTGAAGACTACGAGGAAATTCAAAATTTTGTGCAAAACTGGCTGTGCTCACAACCAAAAACCTTAATCTTAACTCCCAATAAGATGTCAAAAGTGCATCGGCTGTTTTCATTTTAAAATTATGTTTCTATAAAATGTTATAATGAATGTTCCATTTATATGTGAACCACGTATTATATGTGTACTAGCAAATACCTGATACTTGTAAAATTTGTGTCTGCAAATAATATTATTACAGCCATATTACTCTCAAATTCCTATTGCTATTTACTCTTAAAAAGTGAGTCGTAAGTTCATTCTTGACTGTTTTCCTCTATTTCTACGAATAACAATTTTATTACAGTTATTTGTCTAATAACTACAACTTCATTTCTGTAATTCAATGCACTGAAATGGGTGTTCTCTCACACTTTCCTTACCTAATTTGGTCCTTACCTTCCCTTACCTAATTTGGTCATTTCTTTAAGAGCTGTTTGAAAACAATATCTTAAAATAGATTACCTTTATATGGGTAAGTGTCGCATGTCTTCGCTAAACTGGAATTTCCGGCCTCCTCGAAAATTTTTAATGATCCATGATTTAGAGTTTCTTAGAGCGGTAAGAGACTTACTATTAGACTATGCAACACGTGGATGAAATCATTAGGATCTAGCCCAAGTATCGGTACTACAATATTAAGACAATTTTTCCATCCCTCCTTCATTTATATGAACAATATTCCCCGACATGGATATTATAATAAATTTAAAACTAAATGCCCAAATCCCCATATTAAGGTTCTAACAAAATGCCATAAAACATGTTTATGTTAAAATAACGCTTGAAACAATTCTTTGACAATTTTTATATGAAAACTATAAATTTGCAAAGAAAAAAGTATACTTTTTAAACAAAGAACTGAAGTCATAGTTTTTGCGAGTAAATACAATGAATAGCAATTTTTTTTAATTGCATGGAAATGAACATTTCGTGTCTATCTTAGATGTATCATCTCTGCTAACAATTCACTTCTATATTAACGTATTTTGTCTCTTTATATAGTTATTAATATAATAAAAACTATTACAATCATATTCTCAAAGTACTGCGGTACCTAATTTTGATTATTGAATTCTCTCATTTTCTCCAGTGATTCCAAGTTATCACTGGTTTTCTCAACTACAACACAACTCTAAAGCATGAAACATAACAATAACACAAAACTTTATTTCTAAAGTTATTAAACTCTATTTAAAAATGTATGAGAAATGAAGAGGTTTAATATCCTCAACCTTGAAATATTATTTTATTTTATAGTACAACGTAAAACTCTACAGCATAGAACATTAACTCTAGCTGGTTATAAACATTTTTGTTACGCACTTTCCCCCACGTATTCACATTTTCGATCGTTAAACATCCAGTGACCACCCATAAACTCAAAAATACGTTTGCTGCATAAAACATGAAAAACAAGAAGTGGCAATAACTTCCGCTCACGTAGACACTCCAGCGCTTTTAGGAGTTCATCCTCAAGACATCCGAGCGGCCTTAGGGCGCCGTCCGGGCGAGCTCTTGTCGATCGCCCATTTCTCCGCCCGCGCCGCCCTCGCGCCCTCCCGCCCCGCCCACCCGCCCGCGCTTCAAAACGCGCCCATCGCCGGCGGCGGCGGAGGCGGCCGCGGTGAATAATGGACCGTCGCTGACGAGGCGCACCATTAATAGAAACGAGCTGGTTAAAGCGGGAGGAGCCGTCCCGCCCGCCCCCGCGCCCCGCCGCGCTCGCGCTCCTCCCCGCCCCACCCTCCGCGCGCCCGCCCGCGCCGCAGGTGCGTCCAGCCTTCCGCCAGCGCTGCACCTCGCTCCGCCCCGCCCCGCCCCGCCCACGCTTCATTACCCTCCCCGCCCCGCCTGCGCCCTCCCGGCCCCGCCCCCTCCGCGCTCCAGAGCTCCGCCCCGGAACCGCCGACCTCTCCGCTGCCCAAGATGGCAGATTCTATCTTGGCTATTTTTGTGTTTTTTTTTTCTTCGTCTTCCTCTCGGACGGCGCCGCGCCCCTCCGCCGCCGCGCCACCCTCCTCCATCCCCCCCTCGGGCCCTTTTCCTCGCCCACCCTCTCGCCCGCCCCTCCGCAGCCGGGCAGCGTCCACTCGCACGAGATGAAATGCGCATCCACCACTCACCCTTCTTTTTTTCCTTCTTCTCTTTTTCCGCGGCGCTCTCCTTCTCCCACCCCGCGACCCGCCGCCGCCGCCGCCGTTGCCCCCGCCACCCGCGCCGCCCCACGCCGACTGCCCGCCGCTCGCCTTTGTCTCTGTTGTAGCCGCGGCGGGCGGGCCAAGTTTTCTCTCTTCCATCTAATCCTTGTTGGGAGCTGATGGACCCTGCGCCCTCGCCGCCCCCGCCGCCGCCCCCTGGCGCCCGCGCACCGAGTGGTCAGTCAATACTCGCCACCCCGCTGTCTACTAACTCTATCGGCGCTCCCTTCTCCGAGCCCCGCCGCGCCCCTCCACCTGCCCCTCCCCGCCCCGTCCCCCTCCCCGCCCTGCCACCCCGCGCGCCGCCGCCCACTCGCAATCCAAGTAGACAAACTCGCCTTTCTTGGGCGCGCGCGGCACGGCGCGGCGCAGCGCTACGCGGAGGCAGCGGCGGCGGCGGAAGGAGGAGACGGCGAAGCAGCGGAGAAAGCGTAGAGACGCGGACGGGGCCGCAGCGATGTACAAGAAACCATTACGACCTCCCTAAATAATCCATGGGCTCGCCTGCGCGGCCGGCCCCGCCGCTGCCCCCTGCCGTCCGCCACCGCCCTCCGGACGGAAGGACAGGCCGCCTGTGTATTGACAAAGGGCTCCTGCTGCCGCCGCTGCTGCCGCCACCGCTGCTCGCTGCAGCGAGGCCGCGGCGAGGCGGAGGGAGCGGCGGCGGCGGCGGCTGTCCGCTCGTCCGCTGTTGGCAGCGCGGGACGGCCTTCGCCGCCGCTGGCCGGCCGGCCGGCCGAGCGGGCGGGCGGGCGGGCACGGGCTCCCGGGCCGCGCCGCAGCGCCGAGGCGCATCAAACATGCATGCTCGAATCTGCGGGGCGGTGGCGGTAGCGGCACAGCGCCGTCATCGCTGGGAGCACGCGCAGCCGCCGCCCCCGCCGCCCCGCCAACCTCCGCGCTCGCCCCTCCCCCCCAACGCCCCGCGCCACGACTCGTCCATTTTTAACACCGCCTCAATTACTCGCCGTGATCGGACAGCGCCGCTTTGTCGGGCCGTGCAGAATTCAGGGCGCGGATCACGCGACGCGGCCCCGCCGCCGCCGCCGCCGCCGCCGCCGCCCTCGACCGCCGCCGCCGGCGCGGAACGGCCGCGATTATTCGCGGCAGAGGTGGGGGAGGGCGAGGCGGAGCTAACTACGGAGCTAGGCTGCTCAGACAACACCTTTTGTGGTTTCACTGACTGGGAACTCCGGATAATGATTTTCAAACAAACTCCTGCATTTTTTTTTCTTCTTGTGTTGGTTCTAAGAGAAGTCCTAAATAAGATTTTCACCGGACTAAGAAATTATAGTTTAGATCCTCAGATTGTATGTATCTTAATAAGACATTTGTATTTCTTGCAAATGTGTGACAAAAAGAATCAATGCTCGTGTGTGAATATTTTGTATAGTGTATATTTAGCATTTTCAGGCCATCATTCTATGCTGATAATACATGTAACCATTATTTTTTGGGAAGTTTCTGATGTAGTAATGAAAAGGGAAGAGGATGCTAAAAAAAGCTGTAAAACAAAAAATCAAGTGAACAACATTTGGTTAACTTTAATTAAATGAAAAATATTGTTCCCAGACTTATAATTTGCATATAGATGTGTATGATGGACGTATTCTATGCTTTTTTCGTAATTTAGTATCCAAAAATGCGTAATTATTTGAATGGGGTTTCAATTTACCATAACGATACCATTTTGAAACGGAATTTAACATGAATTATTATTTTTTTTGATTTTATTTGTTGAAAACAACTTACTACGTAATTATTACAGTACACTCAGGCTGATGTATTAAATAAAGTTTTAATTCTATTAATGTTCATAAATATTTGTTTAAAGTTTAGAAATTATTCTATTACCCTCCTTTGTCACTTGAAAGAAACGAAAATCCTGCAAAACAGCCAATTTATTACAAGGTTTTACTTGGATAACTCTTGCATTTCTTACCTTTCATATGAATAGACACAAATGAAACAGTTTAAAAACTTAACAGACAGATAACACAAAAAGGAAGAAAGAAAGAAATGTCTTTGAATGTAGTATTAACACCGTTAAACTTATCATTAAACTGTTAATTAAATTAAGATTTTGAATATTTATCCCCCAATCCGAGTGAGATTAAAATGAGATTTTTTAATTTATTTTTGTGTACGGAGAATTCAAACTATCGCGAATTTTGTGTCCTTTCCGCAGGTTTCCCTCGATAGTTAGTCAAAACTGTTAGCCAATATGTTGCCTGGTGAAGTTACTTTTACGAAACAAATACTGAAGGGTATTGTTTCCTTAAATATCAGTATCTCTTACTTACAGAAAAATATTAAATTTACTAGAACATTTAGAGGAGAAACGATAAATACGATAATTGTATCTTATATTTAAATTTTAACTACTTAAAATTAAATAATAATGTGGTGATCTTTTGTAAAATTTAATTTAAAATAGTTGTCAAAATAAAAGATAAAGTTGTTTCCAAAACATTATTAGCAGTCATTTTTTTAGTAATTTACATTGATGAGGGTCAGACGCACTATAATTTTTTGTAGCGCTGCTAATATCAGAAACAAGTTAAAAATAAAATAAAATTGTATGATTATTTTGCTTGCACAATATCTCAAATTTTCCTGAATGCAGGGAATTTTTCATTTTTTAAAATGTAATATATTAGTTTTCTGTTCTTTACATTTTTTTAACGTAATCAAACGAGGAGCCTATCCTTTCTTCCTAATAATATATCTAAATAGGTAAATGGTGAGTTTTCATTTTGAGATATTTGGCTATAAGCAACGTAATGCACTTATTTAAGTTTAGAAATCCTGTAGTTCTTCATCTTCTTCTTCTTCTTCTTCTTCTTATTATTATTATTATTATCATCGTCTTACTACATATTTCAACAGATTTCAGGAACGAATTCTAGTAGGTAATGAACTGAGATTGCAGACAGGCTTGGTAAACATTTGAATTTACTCAGATACCAAAATAGTCTTCAGAAGGTATTTAAGACCGAGTTCAAACAATTGTCTCATTGTCATGTTTTTTCTTCCACGTTCATTTAAGAAATATTCTTGCAAACTTTATTATACTATTTGATAAGCATTATGACACAATAACATGAAATCTTGTATAAATTTAAATAATACCTTCTCATATTTTATCTCGACATAACTTCTTAATTCCCAACTTAAAAATTTAAAATAGTTTATGTAATTAGTTTATAATGATAAGCTTTATTGCATGAGTACATGTTTAGAAAACTCGCTCCTAACGTAGCTCGTTTTCAAATTTGTACGAATGCAATAAAGCAACCTTATAAATGAGTTGTATACGCATCTTTTTTGTATAACAGCATCATACATTTTTAAGAGAATCAAATTTCATCTTGTGAAAAAACATTATTGAGATGTCTCCGGTATTTGACATCCAACGCCCTCTGAAAAGAAAATTCAAGATGGGATTGTTGATATCTGTTCGAGAAAAATGAGGTCGGCTGTTTTGTTTATCTATACCTCTCCACGATTCTCTCGCTGCGATTGGCTGAAAATGTGATGACGCAATCATTCGTTCCGTAAATGCTAAACATCATCATTTGTGCCGTGAAATGCTCTATTATGAATGATTTGATGAGAAATGGTGATGAAAAAATTGATGAGAAATTTGATGAGATATTATGAGAAATGGTCGTTCATAATGATGGTATACAAAGATATATTTACTATACTTTCGTAAACGTTAACATCGTGTAGCATTTTATATTGTTTTATTGTTATAATTTAAATAACAATACAGTGGGGCGGTATGTTTCTGTTATGAGGTGGTATATTTCTGTATGTTCTGTTATGTTCTGTTTCTGTTATAGTGCGGATTTTTATTCCCGATTAAATTTGAAATTGCAGCGAGTCATATCCGTACGTAGTGTATACTTTCTAGATATCTGCTTGACAGAAGTAATGCAAGTATCTGCTACATTAAGCTTGCCTCTCGTACATTCTCCACAAGTAACCAGGGAAATAAGAAAGGTCGCGCTCTTCCTGCAGGAGACATTACGGTTGCACTTAATGCTGCGGCCAACAACCATTTTGCGAGACAGAATGACTTGCTCTCCCGCGACCGTCAAGGCATTGAGTGCGACCTCGTCGCGCGGGACGTCTATTCCGGCAGACGAGGCGCTGGAATCGCTCCTCGCTTACAGGCCCTTCCTTCCCCAATCACTCGGCGAAACGGCCGCTTGTCCGCGTCCCCTGGCGTCGCCGCGTGCGGCCACGCGTCCTCGCCGCCCTCACCGCCCTCACCGCCCTCATCGCGCGGGACGAGCGCGGCGGCGCGGGGCAGAGCGGGGTGGGGCGGGGCAGGGTAGGGCCGGGCGAGGCGGGGCGGGCAACGCCCGGCCGCCGCCCGCGCGTCTTGAGGCGTCGTCACTTGACCGCTCGCCGCGCCTGGCTGCGCGCCGACGCACCCCGCGCAGCACGGCCGCGCCGCGGGCAGCCGCCCTCACACGCCCTCGCCTTCGCCCGCGCCCCCGCCGCCGCCGCAGGGCAATCTTGCTCCCCCATCAATTTTTATACGCCGCGCCCCGCCCCCGCGCTCGCCGCTCTCCCCCTTTTCACTGCCGCCGCTACCCTTTACAGCTAGCGCGCCTCCGCCAATGGGGAGCGTGCTTTATATTAGATCCATAAATTCATCATATCCATCGCAGTTTCGGAAACTTGCAAGGTCCGCCGTCATTGGTCGGAGAGGTTTTCGCCCCTTATGGGTAGCGCGGGCGGCGGGGGTGGCGGGCCGCGGAGGGGCGGGCGCGCGGCGCGGCGGCGAGGGCGGCGAGAGAGACAGAGAGCGAGCGCGCGCGGGTAAGGGCCGCTCGGCGGGTGCGGGCGACGGGGCGCAGGCAGCGGAGGCGGCGGCGGCGGCGGCGGCGGCGGCAGCAGGTCGGGCGGGATTGGCGCAATGCGGACCTCGCGGCCCGTCTTCTCCGCCTCGATATTAATATTGAATTTTTCTGTCTCCGCCGGTGGTGACGTCAGCAGCACGTGGTCGGCGGCGCGCATGCGCGGAGGAGCGCCGCGCCGCCGTCGGGCGGAGAGAGAGGCGAGGGGCGCGCGGAAGCGAAGCGGCGGCGGCAGAGACGGCGGGCGAGGGTCAGCTGCTTATGGACAGCGCGGCGGAAGGGCGCTGTGATTGGACGCGGGTTCGCTGCCCGGCTGCGGCGCTCGGGCCCGCGCTCGGCGCGTGCGTTGGATCCCGCTACTGCACCGCCACCTGCGTGCGGGTCGTCGGCGGACGACGCTCGGCATCCGGAGGTCGCCCCAATCAGCCCGCCCCCGCGCCCTCTGGGCCCTTCGCGGCCCTCCACGCCCCCGTCGCCGGCGCCTTTATTGACAGAGCGGCCGCCGCCGCCGCGCGCCCGGCCGGCAGCTCGCTCGGCCGAGGAGCGGCTGGGCGGGGGCGGGGGCGGCGGCGCGGGCTGCGGTCATTCTCCGGGGCGGCTCCGCAAGACGCGCGCTCCGCCGCCGCCCACGCCACCGGCGCTCCGCGGAAGCGAAAAAACGCGAGGAAGAAGGAGAAGAGGAATTTACTTTAATCTTGTTGGCTTTCAAAAACACGCCATCGTTCCATTTCTCCTCAGGCGCGTTTTTTCTCGGCGCGCGCGCAGAGGCGCCGGAGGCCGCGTGCGCGAGCCGCGCGGGAGCGAGGGAGACAGATTATGTCTGCAGGTTTTGTCCCCCGCTCCCGCGCGTTTCCGCGGCCGCCGCGCCCCCTGGGTCCGCCCCTCCCCCGCCCCGCGACCCCGGGCCCGACCCGGCCCCCTCTGCGCTGCTGCCGCGTTTCTTGCTGCGGAGGAGCTTGTCTCAGCAATTTTCAATTTTCCTCGTCTTTTTCTTCCCCGCGCCCCGCCACCCCCGCCGTCGCCCCCGCCCCGCCCGGGCCCGCCGCCGCCGCCTCGCCTCCGCCGCCGGCGCGCGCCGTGCGCAGAATTACAACTGCCGGAGACACGCCTCAATACAAAGGCGCGGGGGCGGAGGGCGGCGCGGGGAAGGCGGGGCGGAATCGCGGAGCAAACGTCACGGCGGGACGTGCCCGGCATCCGAGCGCCTCAGCCGCTCCGCCTTCGCCCGGGGCGGGTTGTCGGGGCGCGGCGGGGCGTGGCGGGGCGGGGCGAGGCAGGGCGGGGCCGGCGCGGGCCCAGGGCGGGTGGGCGGCCGGGCGGGCGGCCGGGCGCAGGTAGCCGCGCTGTCGCGAGCCAAATTTCCTGGGGCTGCGGGCGCTGGCGGAAGCTCGGCCGCCGGAAATGAGGTGACGCGGCGCGGCGCTACGCGGCGCCGGCGGCGGCCTCCAGCAGCGGCGGCGGCGGCGCTGGCGCATTGGGATGCGGCGGCGGCGGCGGAAACAGCGGCAAACAGCGTGTGTCAATGTTGGCGCGCGCCCCGCCCGCACGCGGCCTCATTATGCGCGTGTTTGCCCGCCGCCGGCCGGCTCGCCTGCGCCGCCCCCCCGCCCCTCCGCCCCCGCTCCCTCCGCCGCGCCCCCGCTCTCGCCTTGTCTTCGTGTGGCCGCGCACTCGCACAATCGAGCCTTTGAACAGCCATCTATTGACGATCTGCAACACTCCTCTCTGGCTTTGAACTAGCGCGGCCTAACACACCAGAAAAACGCATGTTTACACGGTGGGTTTAAGCTTTAATGCAGTTCTCTAGTGTGTACTAAAGATAGTAATTTAAAGTACTTAAATGTATATTATTATGTAGTGATCTAGCATTTGTAATCTAATTTCCTGGTACTTTTATTTTTTCAATGAGATATTATGAACATGTATCAATCGCTGTATCAAGAAAAGTTTATTTTATGTTTATAAGTATTAATTAAGAACAAACTAATGCTAGTAGGTGACGTCACCTTACTTAGTACTCTAAATATAGTTTAACTTCTTCATTCTTCTGAGAAGAACGTTTCTTTTGTAAACATTTGAAGTCATTTGTTGTGTATATAACCACGCCGTTCTTTCCAATCTCTGTTTCTCGCTATTACGTTTTCCACGCCCCCGAAGGGAGTTCAATCATTCCCCTGCGGTCTCCTAGAAACCGCTCGTCGTGCCATAAGCGTCCAATGGGTACCCTGCGCTCCCGCGCGCCGGCGCATATGAGGCCGCTTCTTCAGCACCGCCCCCGCGCCACCAATCATACCCGCGTTATGATATGGAAAATCATAAGCGGCGCCGCATTGGCTCGCGCCCCGCCAATCCCCCGCCGCCCGTCATATCAGTCCGCTCGCGCATTGGCCTGGACGAGGCGCCTCGGCGGCGGCGGCGGCGGCGAGGCAGACCCTCCGCCTCGGTGGCAGCGCCTTCGATCAATACACACGAGCCCGCCGCCGCCGCCGCCGCCACCGCCACCGCCGCCGCCGCGCGCGCTACACAACACACTCTCTCCCGTTGCTTCCTCCGCGCCCTTCTGCTTCTCCTTCGAGCGTCCTGCTCCTCGTCCGCCGCGCCGCGCCGCGCCGCGCGGGGCGCAGGTGGCGCCTCTAGCGGCGGGCGGGAGAAGTGCGGCGTTGCGCGCGTATCATACTCGTGCGCGGTTGGCCGACGGAGGGATGCTCCTTGGGCGGGGTGGCCCGCGCGGGCTGGAGTGGAGTGGAGCGCGGGGCGCGGTGCTTCCTCGCCGCAGCAATTTCTTTCTTCCGCGCCATGAAGTACGGAAGCATAGAGCGCGCGCCGGAGTTGGGCTGGAGGACAAACATGACTCTGCGCGATGGTTTCCGAAATGTGCTTTGTTCTGGAGGTGAAGACAAAGAAAATGATGTGGAGGCTTACTGAACTGTGTGTCGATTTTGTGCCGCTTACAACTACAATACAATCTTGGGAAATCCACAATCTGAATTTTCACCAATTTGTTTTTAAAGCAATATAGATCTTAAGAACAAACGGTCTTACCTTCATTGAATGCCTTCGACATAATCATTATTAACAAAGAAAACCTCTAATTCCTCCCTAATGAATTATTCGACATTTTATCATTTTTATCACAATTGATCAACACGGATATTTAAATATCCCATTCAAATTTAAACGGGCTCAAACGCACTTTCTTCAATATGGTTCCTTGCTCAGACGATCCTTCCTTCAAATCGGCTCTGCACAGTATAAGTAGTTTTTATCCCTTTCCCTCAAATTCGTATAGTTTTGTTGGTTTTAAATGTTATGACACAAGTAAATAAATAAATATCCTCCTTGAATGGACTTTCCTAACAAATTTAAAATGTTTGTTAAATTGAACACAATTACTAGCACACATTTGAAATATATGACTCAAAGGTGTGCAAATCAATGTAAATATTTTTGACAACCTATATTTTTAGTGTAGTGAAACTAAAAAACTAATTCTTAGTATTATAAAAGACGAATATCGAATGTAAAAGAAAAAAAAAATTTAAATGTTTTAAAAAAGCATTCACTGATTTGTATCAGCCATGAGCGATGTGGAAGAGAATCTTCCACTCTGGCTCTAAGTTATTCACTTTGCATGCCGGTAATATGTGCTCATTGGGTTATTCTATTATCCATTGTGTTCTTGTGATTCTGTATATTTTAATTAAAAACTATTCATAAATTCCAAAAGTGTACATCATATGATTTGAGGATATGATATTGAAGAAAACTTGCAGAAATAAAATAAATTCATGAATTCATTCATGAATATGTAGTCTGTATAAATGGATCATGCCAGCTTATTTGGTTGTTTCGCACTTGAACAATATGCTTATTATTTGAACAATCATGATGATGTTTATGTAAATTTCCACTCACAGCAAGCCCTGAGGATGGAGTAATAAAAAAACTCCGAAACGTCGGCTAACTGACATAAATCTCATTATTTGACCAATACCCGTGAACCACTCAAATGGAATCGTCTACAGATGGTCATGAAATACAGCAGAAGAGATTTCATTTTGTTCAAGATCCTTTTCAAATTCGCAGAGCCATGTGTGCGGATAAACTGATAGAAGAGTATAACTTTTGCGAAATGTTTTGAGTGCGGTTTGTGCGCGAATGTTGTCCTATTCCCACGTATAAGAATAAATTATATACAAGATCAAGGAAAGTGCCCTTTTTTCCATCATCAGGGTTCAACAACGTGTTTTTCTGTAAAAAATTAATATTTTTTCCTGCACGATAACAATTATTCCTCCGAACAATGAACATAAAATAAAAATGGGGAAGGTACAAAAAGCACAGAAATTTCACAATTTTTCGTAAGATTTCAGTGCTTTTTCATTCATTTTATTCATTTTTATTTATATATCATTCATTATTAAACAAAATGAATCTGATACATAACTTTAGGTTGTTTGCTACGTCGTTAATTTTCACATCGAGGTAACATCATTTTTGTCATATATTTTTCTTATCAAAGGTTTTCTTATCATTCCACAATGGTGAATCCCTATCCCTAGACTTCTATAATAATGTAATTTTAGAAAACATTGCCAGTTCCAGTGAACAGCCGTTAATACTCAAGATATTTTATGAAGAATATGAATTGCTTTTATATCCAAATTGGACAATATTTTCGAAACTTATATCAACTGCTTAATTCAACGCTATTTGTGGACACTCCCTTATCATAGCGTTGGCATATATTACGGCTTCCTGTTTCAGTTCCTTTGGCCACCGTTGGTCTTTCAGTCATCGAGGCAACTTTCCATTTCAGAGTCTATTTTCGCAGAAAAGTTGTCAGTTTTTTTCATAAGTTTTTTCATTATTAGCATTCATTCCACATTTAGAATTCTATTCAGATATTGTTGACTTCTTAGCATCACATTCGTAGACGCCTTAGGCATCATCGACGTACTCATTGTTTTCATTGTCATCGCATTCGTTGTCGTCCATCTTCAACATCCACCCAGTCGCCTTCATCTGGAAAGTCGCAAATTAATGTGAGCAGATGTTCCAACTATTCTCAAACGAAAACTGACAGATGTATCAATGAATTTTTAATGAATTTGTTATGTTTTATTTTATTTCTAGTATATTTTAAGAATATTTAAGACATTAAACTAAGACACGTCAGACACGTAATAAAATCAGATCCATTGAGATTATCATTTTTTCAATTATTAATTTTGAAATACAATAAATGGGAAATTTGATATAGAATTCCTCATGATGTAGTGATCCGGGCGAGATCATTCAACTTTGTGTGTACCTGTGCATTTGCAGTAGAGATACAGGGCAGCGAGCGGGGCTCCCAGGACCTTGCAAAACAGAAGCATTGTATTCAGCCTGTCACCACACGCTCTTGAGTCATCTGTCTCTCAGGTTACCACTCAGACAAACATTGGCGCTACAGAACAATTTGCGACAGAGACAGAGAGAGAGAAACGTTTATTAATCACTTGTGAATCAAAACATCGGCTTTATACCAATTAACACATATGAGGTGTTGCCTAATCTATAACTTCGCCACTTTTTTGTTCTTAATAGTTTTTGTAGCTTAATTGAAAATATAATTAACGTCTTACTAATGTATGCTTATATTAAGATGTTCATATTTTATTTAGGTAAACCTCTGTTTTAAGCAGACATCTGAATTTCAATGTACGCTTTACATTGACGTTTCGATTCTATACAATGGGATATTTTTACAATAGCTGTGTCTCGAAGTATGGATCTTAGTGTTAAATAAGCGAAACAAAGATTAATAAGTTTAAATTTAAATTGCGTAAAATGTAGGAACATTTTATCAAAGAATCTTACCAATGTAATGTCTAGAGCCAGATATTTATGTTAATAATTAATTATCGTCTCATTAACCCTTCGATAAAAGAAGATGGTAACTCCCTTACACCAATGAACATTTTATCATTTTTTGTTCCTTCCTAATTTCGTTCACAATTTCAAAATCAACAGTTGTTTTTGCATGTTGACTTATTGTGGCTTGCTTTTGAACGCACTTGGTATCATGTATTCGTAACGTGATTTGAGGTTTTGTTTACAGCAGGTGTTCGTGAGTTGTTGTGGTGGACTCGTCTTTGAATTTGTATTGTAGAACCTCTACATTGTTAAAAGCTTCAAAAATCAAATTCCAGTTTAATTTGATTAACTAGAACAGTATTTCTGCTTTTGTTGTAAACATTAACACAATTGAATTTTTCATTGAGTATCATCATTACCCTCGTTGGTATTCGAAGGAAGTAAAAAACTTCGTTAGACTAAAGGTTAAAAACTGTTTCTTAATATTTTTACAAGAAGTTTGTAAAGATTTTGGAGGGCAACAAATTCGTCCCTATCGATAGTGTGATTTTTATCAATAGGGTGATCAGTAGAATGACTGACAAAACGCAAAAGCAAATCTGATCATATGCTCTTGAATTTCTGTGGCTAACTGCAAATTTATATTTGTCAGCTTCGCGTAATTACAACAGCTTTCGATAATTTAAAAATATACTCAGAAAGAAGGTGCTGGGAAGTAATTAAATAATAAACATTTTGTATGTTGTTGAAAATGTATGTGATAATTGATTTTCAAACACCGAGTGTTAATACAAAAAAATTAGAGTTGCGTGTACACGACAGTAGACAATTTCTTTACCATAGGGTTGCGGGACGATATACTGTTTTGTTTAAATTAATTTACATTTACTAAATGAAGAATCCTTTATTCTTTGGAGTGAAATCAACCGTGCAACTGCATATGCAAATGCATTCCATTCCCTATGTAAAGTATTAATACCCCTTTCAATATTGACAAATACCGCCATTGAAATTTTGTTGAAATATAACAGTCTGCCTAACAATTAAACATATTCTGAAGCTGACTTATTCCACTAGTTAGTACGATATCAAAGTTTTCTAGGGTGCCTACCTCAGCGTCCCAATGACATCAAATCGGTGTTTGTTTGCAAAGTGTGAAACTTATGAACAAATATACACCATTGTACTATTATATTTAACGAACTGCTCTTTTTCAACCAGTCATTACCGGAACCAGAAAGTTTCAATCTGAGCACCATATCTAGCTATGTACCTATCACGTTATATCATAACTTTGTTTGTTGGCAACAAAGAATTGTCGTGTAGCGCCATTGTTTGTCTGAGTGGTAACCAGAGAGACAGACGACTGAAGAGCGTGCGGAGACAGGCCAGACACAATGCTTCTTTTTTGCGAGGTCTTGGGAGCCACGCTCGCTGCCCTGCACGTCTACTACGAATGCGCAGGTACACGTCCGGATAACTACGCATGAGAAATTCAATATCAATTTACCATCTATTGTACTTCCAAATTAACTAATTGGAAAAATTATAATCTCAATGGATCTGATTTTATTATACGTTTCTTAGTTTAATGTCTTAAATATTCTTAAAATAGACTAGAAATAAAATAAATACAACAAATTGACTTCAAAATTCCATTGATACATCTTTCAGTTATTCGTTTGAGAATAGTTGGAACATCTGCTCACATTAATTTGCGACTATTCCTAGATGAAGACGACTGGGTGGATGTTGAGAATGATAACTGACAACGGAGGCGATGACAGTGACAACGATGACTACGTCGATGATGCCTAAGGCGTCTACGAATATGATGCTAAGAAGTCACGAATATCCGAATAGAATTCTAAATATAGAATGCATGCTAGTAATGAGAAAACTGAAGAGAATACAAAATAACATAACTTTTCTGCAAAATGGATTCCTGGAATGGAAATTTACGTCAATGGCTGGAAGACCAGTGACGGTCAAAGGAACAAAAACAGTAGCATTAGAATAATGATGTGGGAAATGTGGCTGCTGTTATCGAGAAATCTAAGCGATTAACATAAGTAGTAGCACAAAATAAGAGTATATAGCCCTAAGAAAAATAACCAAGCAAAGAGAAATGTAGGAGACCCGAAGATAAATTGCTTTCTTTTGAATTACAAATATGCATAATTAATGATTCTGAAGAACCCATGGCTGTAGAGTGATAAGAAAGTAGATAAATATTTCTCTGGAAGTAAAAAGTTTTTTTTTTTGGTACTCTTATTTACATCTCAAACCTGCAGGTGTTTCACAATCTGCAGGGTGTATAAATGGCAAATCAAGAAAAAGGGTTTGATGGTGACTACAGAGGAAGATAACAATTGTGTATCAAATTATTACTGTTTAATAAATATTTGTTTCATATTAACTGATGGTACCATGTTTTAAATATTTTATTCCCTCAATTTTCAATACTATAATAGAATAATTATTGTTGAAGTATTCAGTTGAAAGGGCAGGAATAAATACTTGGGACATTCAAAAATTATTAGTGCAACAATTATTTTGTGTACACAGGAAACATTTGAACAGCTCTTTGTTAAAATGGCCCAAATCCAAAAAAAAATACAGAGCTAACAAAAAGCAGTTTTTTTATTCATTCTATCACCTTTCGAAAGTATACGCTGCATTCAAAATCAAACTATTTCCCCAAGTCACATTTTTCAGCAGCACACTTCAAAAATAATTTTAAAAAATGACTGTTCTAAAAGTAGTTAAACGTAGTGAACATAAGCCCCTTTAACAAATTAAATTTTTTTTGAAGTAGTGAATTTGTACTTTTCCACAAAACAGCTCATTTTTTAAAACTGGTTTTATTTAACCGATTTTATTTGTGCAACTTGAGATCTCAATTCTTATTAGTCTTTTTTCCTCCTGTGTCCACATTTCAAACTTCTGAAAAAAAACGTTTTATGAACATCAACGGAATTATCCTTCATTACATCATACACTTTTGCTTTTTTAGACTACCTCATCCTCCTGGATGGGCAATTTATTTGCCATTTGAACGGATGTGCGTGTATCATGACGTAAGACAAAGGTGTGCGATGTATTATGGCAAAGCTGGGACGACACATGGAAACCTGTCATAAATAAAATGATACAAAGTACTAAAAGCAAAATATCTTTTTACTTCTCTCTTGATTGGCAGTCTCCGCAAACACCGGATGTTTCTTGAATATTTTTGCCACCAGCTTTTAAAATTGTAAATTGGCACAAATTCTGAATTCATTTTGACAACAATAAATTTAAAAGAGCTGCTGAGAAGGATTTTTTCAGCCTACTGTCGTATGTTGTAAATTGTGTCAAGCTTACAAAAATCTCTTTTGATAATAGAAAAAATATTTATCACCCGGAAGAAAGGTGTGACCTCTGAGAGGAAAATGTTTTATTTTAGTGGATTGTTTCATGTCTACAAAACATAACATTAATTTTGATATGGAATATTGTTTTTCTGTCCCGCACAGTTAACAGAAAAGTTAAATTCAATATATTGTGCTGGTACACTGAGCAAAAAGTGTAGGAGGAATAGTACATACCTCATCAGGACGTATTCTTTTCTGGCCCTGATGGTAGATTAAATAACAGATTTGTTCGTCTTTATATTTAGAATGCAAAATAAGTTGACTGTTAACTGTCCCATATAAATAGTTCTTGCATAGATATTTTTGCAAGAATTGGTTCTGCATTCAAGCAACGGCAATAGATAATATATTGTTGGTTTTTTTCCATGATTTGCTTGAGACTGGTCATTCTATAGACCATTATAACATTTTTTGCTCCTTCGCATATCAATAGCTAGCCCTGCAGCTAGCTGCTGTCATTTTTGCGGCATCATTAAGGTGAAATGATTTGAGTTTTATCTTAATTCTTCACAGGATACAACAATATACTTGTGGCTGTCCAAACCGTAGGCAGAAATTTTCTTCGAAACTCTCATAGAAATGATTATCTTCTGATATTCTTGAGAAACAATTCTCGCCATACGTACAGTCAAGCACTTAAGCGTCTCAACATTATTCCCAACATGATTTTTGTGTTCTTTTCCCACAAGCTTACCTTTCTTAATTACATATAACTTATAATTATCTGATTTCCACGTCTCTTGCCTTTTTTCTTAACACTATTATCTGCAACATCTATTTCAGTAATTGAATCCGTGGTATAATTATACTGGGTTACTAGCGTAATATTTCTTCCAAGACCACACCTTTCAATAATAACTAAGTCACATTAACACATCAGTTGTAAAATCGGGTCAGAGAACTTCAGACTCTGGAAGAACATAAACGTAATTTTTATTAAAAGGTCTGATGGCCTGGCCTCTTCAGCGCTTTTAACAAATAAGCAAAATAGTTATCTATTTTGTTCTCATATGCAGAGTGCAAACTTATGTTCTTTTAATAGAAATCAGTGCGCCTATATTCAAAGAATATATTTCTGTAAGAAATCAATTTTATTAAAAAACGTGACTTAAGCGCTTTTTAACATATAGCTATTAATTTCCTGAACGTACTAATACATATTATAGGTATTCCCCGCCAATGTCTATGCACGTTTGGAAAGCTTATCGTTCTGGAAAGCTTACGTATTTACGCAGCAACCCATTCTTTGGTTTATCAAGGCGGCGCCACTGTGAGCAACTTGCATGAAGTTCGTCATGCAAATTGTGTCATTGGTGGTGAACCACGTATGACCTCTTTCATTGTGTCGAATAGGGTATAGTTGCTAGGTGCCAGATCAGGCGAACACGAGTGGAGTATACGCATTTGTATGGAGGATATGGCAGCACTGTAAACCCTTAGTTCACGCACGGTAGCCGTGGTCCGGCGACTGGCTTGAAGACGTGCATTGTCTTGTTGAAGACCGCCAGGTCCCCATTTTCCGCGGTGGCGTTGCTGAATGTGTCAATGGAGTTGAAGTGAACTGCAGTCTCGACGACTCGTGACAGTCGCATTGGGAAGGAGCCAATCCACCAGAATTATCCCATCCTGTCGCAGAACACAGTCGCCAATTGTTTGTGCAGGAATAATCGCGGCCATGACTTCTAGTGGACGAGGTCTCCCTGTACGCTTCCACCATACACTCTCGTTTCTTTTCGTGGAAGAACCATGACTGTCGGCGGTGACCAGACGCCCAAAGAACTCCCATGGATCAGCACTGTACCTTTTAATCGTTGGCACATCTCACGTTTTTGTTTCTGCGCAATGGTGAAGGTATGGGGCACCCATTGTGCACGCACGTTCATCTTCAAATGTTCATGAATGATGTTATCGAGGGTTCCCTGCGATAGACCTGTTGCCATCTCTGATTGATCAAACGTGATTCCTCTGATCATCTTTATCAATTCACTGACACGCTGGGCATTAATTTGTTGGCGTTCATCCCTGGATCCCCAGTGCTTTGTGTTTTTTAGCACACTCCCTGCCGTCTTTGAACTCTGATACCCAACAAAACACAGATATGCAACTTGATGATGTCTCCCTACATATGGTTACTGACCGCTTGTGAATGTCCGAAGCAGTCACTCCTTCCCATCAGAGAAACAACACTGTCCCTCGTTGCCCATGATTGTCTGCAACCCTGTTGTATCATCGATGACCACCAGCATACTAACAAGCCGGGACAAGTTCTGCTGCAACGTGCCATCTGTGGGAAGCAGCAACACCGTATGGTGACGGTAGACATTACCGTAGTGTATCTTCATGCATTCATCGACACATAATTCTTCTTCAACCTTCTACTTTGCAGAAGTTATAGGTGGAGTGCCTATCAATATTGATCGAACTAAATAATAGAAAACTATGAGTTGGTTGCACTCACGTTATCATGTTGAAAACTTGATCTGCAAAAAGAAACGTTGTCTCGTATTATTTGAAACAGAAATATTTTCTCCAAATATCTTTCTGCAAAAATATTCTGCTTCTAATTTTATCAAATATCTTGAAACAATTTATTTTCTCCACTTAGTGTCAACTGCTACGTCCAACGCCATTAAGTAAATATATGTTTTTCTATTTCTGACCATAACGGTGAAATTATACTTTTGGATGCCTTTCAAAAATATTTGTTGGCATGTTATGCAACGCCTTTTGAACGTGAAGTATGCTTCTACATCTAGGTATTAAGTATATTTTTTAATTCACACACAATTCAGAAAATGTTATAGAATACGTTATTTCAGAAAACGTTCAAAGACGTGATATAGTTTTTTTCTGAAGTACTAGAACTATATAACAGATATTGTGTTAGATCAAGGCTAATTAGAAAACTTGAAACATTTTTTAGTCCTTATAAAATAAAAATAAATTGTCGGAAAAAGAGAGAAGAACAAAACGTGTTTTTTTTGTGGATTTCTGATTCTAAACATGTTAATAAATTACAAATGATCATAAATGAACTATAAACAAATTTGTAGTGTATTTCTCCTTGAGGACGATCGTAGTATGGCGGTCGAAACCTTACCAAATGTTCTAGGACGTGGCTTCTCCCGGACAGCCAAATACCTCTATTCTACTAATTCGTCAGCCGTCTCGTGAGTAACTTTCCAACAAAAGAAGCGCAGCTAGATTTACAATTTTCAAAAGTTTCAAGGTAATGATAATCGGAATATTACCATATTTTTAAGCGTACTTTGCACCCCACAGAAAAGAATTACAAAATCTTTCTTAATATTTCCGGGAATCAAATCCATGCCTACTATCTACTTTCTAGCCGGAGGTGGTGGCTCAGGGCATCAACTGATGTCACTGCAGTGCTTTTGACCGGGAGGTCCTAAGTTCGACTTCTGACTGTGGCAGGTTTTCGACACTAGCTTGCCAGCTATGTTGGATTCCGTCTCTGTCTGGAGGAGAATTCTAGCAGCCGGCTGCTCTGATCGATATTTTTCCGCGGTTTCTCTGATCAACTTCAGGCGAACGCCGGAGCAGTACTCTAACAAACGGGCCACAGATCGCGCGCAATCTCTCCTTCTTCTTCCTTGTCCTATCCTCACCCCTACTTACACACACTTACACTAACACGCACCACACTACCACACATACCGGGAGACTGGTCAGAAGCGTAGTGCCTTCTCTAGCGAGGGCGGTGCCCCGCTGGTGGGAGATGGTTGGGGGAATATCCCGCGAGCCGATGGGAGGTCGGCGCCGGATATCGCCATTCACCGAAGGAAAATCACTGCCATATCTCGGGGAAAACATGCACTACATTTACGATACTAATGATCTAAGTTGTTTACGCGCCCGGCATGACCAACACCAACCATCTACTTTTCTCTTAATTATAATTGTATGTGATATATCTTAATGAAAAAGTTGGTAATTTTAAATTTCAGACAAAAGCGGTGAGGTGGTGAGCGCGAGTGGTGAGGGGCGAGGTGGGTGAGCGGCGAGGTGGGTGAGCGGCGAGGTGGGGTGAGCGGCGAGGTGGGTGAGCGGCTAGGTGGGTGAGCGGCGAGGTGGGGGTGAGCGCCGAGGTGTGTGAGCGGCGAGGTGGGGTGAGCAGCAAGGTGGGTGAGCAGCAAGTTGGGTGAGCGGCGAGGTGGGTGAGCGGCGAGGTGGGTGATCGGCGAGGTGGGTGATCGGCGAGGTGGGTGAGCGGCGAGGTGGGTGAGCGCCGAGGTGTGTGAGCGGCGAGGTGGGTGAGCAGCAAGGTGGGTGAGCGGAGAGGTGGGTGAGCAGCAAGTTGGGTGAGCGGCGAGGTGGGTGAGCGGTGAGGTGGGTGAGCGGCGATGTGGGTGAGCGGCGAGGTGGGTGAGCGGCGAGGTGTGTGAGCGTCGAGGTGTGTGAGCGGAGAGGTGGGTGAGCAGCAAGTTGGGTGAGCGGCGAGGTGGGTGAGCGGCGAGGTGGGTGATCGGCGAGGTGGGTGAGCGGCGAGGTGGGTGAGCGGAGAGGTGGGTGAGCAGCAAGGTGGGTGAGCGGTGAGGTGGGTGAGCGGAGAGGTGGGGGTGAGCAGCAAAGTGGGTGAGCGGTGAGGTGGGTGAGCGGCGAGGTGGGCGAGCGGCGAGGTGGGAGAGCGGCGATGTGGGTGAGTGGCGAGGTAGGTGAGCGGCGAAGTGGGTGAGCGGTGAGGTGGTGTGAGCGGTGATGTGGGTGAGCGGTGAGGTGGTTGAGCGGCGAGGTGGTTGAGCGGAGAGGTGGTTGAGCAGCAAGGTGGGTGAGCGGCGAGGTGGGTGAGCGGCGAGGTGGGTGAGCGGCGAGGTGGGTGAGCGGCGAGGTGGGTGAGCGGCGAGGTGGGTGAGCGGAGAGGTGGGTGAGCAGCAAGGTGGGTGAGCGGTGAGGTGGGTGAGCGATGAGGTGGCTGACCGGCGAGGTGGTTGTGAGGCGAGATGGGTGAGAGGCGAGATGGATGAGCAGCGAGGTGGATGCGCGGCGAGGTGGTTTATTTGCGAAGTTTATAATCGACGATTGAGCGGCGAGGCCGATGAGCGGCGAGATGGGTGAAAGGCGAGGTGGATGAGAAGCAAGGAAGTGAGCAGCGAGGGCGTAAGCGTCCACATGATTGTTCGGCGAGGTGAGTGAGTGACGATATGGATGAGCAGGAATTGTGATGAGCGGCGAGAGGGTAAGCAGCGATGTGGGTGACCGGCGAGGTGAGGAGCGAGATGGATGAGCGACTAGGTGGATGAGCGGCGAGGAGGTGAGCGGCGAGGGGAGTGAGCGGCCAAATGTTGAGCGCTGAGTTGGGTAGCGGCGAGATGGAGAAGAGGCGAGAATTTTTTGGAGGGCTTCTCGAAGGATTGGCGTGGTCTTTGGATTTCTTCTGAAATCCCCGGAATCGATTTTTAGTGCGGGAAGAAAATATCTTGCGAAAAAAATATCAAAGTGTTCTACGTCTACATCTTCTCGGGGTCTCCCTCGCCAGAACGAGTTCACGCAGTGTCGCTACCGCTGCCTACTCACCAAGCCGCCCCGCACCGCTCGCCGCCCACGCCTCGCGCAGCATCCTCTGCACCCTCCGCTCACCCACACACAGCCTCACCGCTCACTGGCAAGCGCGTTCTCGCCCCGTCCCGCTCCTCCCCGCCCCACCCCTCCTCTTGCCAACTCGCCGCATTAGCATCGGCCTCTCGTGCGAAATCGATCGACGGAGACAGAAGACGCGCGCGCGCGGCCGTCGGTCAGCCACCTGCAGCCGCCTCCGCATTCGCCTCCCCCTCTCCGGCCGCCACTTACAGTGGAAGGTTCATGTTCTGGACGGGCGATAATCCATTCTCCGCAAAGTAGGTTCTGTGTGGTTTTGGTTCATCGTCGAAGAACTTGATCCCATTGACCATACCATGCCAAGGGACTTCAGAAATTATTTAAACCTATCATGTTCTGTATTTGTTAATAACAGTGGTTTTCTGAACTTCCAGAGATTGATCTGAATAGGTAAAACTCGTTTCACAAGATGTTTTTATTGTTGTTGTTGTTGTTGTTGCTTTATGAATTGGTAAGTGATAATGGGCCCATTGAAGCTTCCAGATATGAACTTTAGATAATTTTAATAGTCCACCAACACTTATATGTACTATTAATATGTATTTTCTGAGCTTTGAAAATTCATTTGAATGAACGTAAATTCATTTTCCGCAATATCTGTTTTGTTTTCTTTAGACGGTCCAGGCATATGATACTCCTCAATGACCATATTCCCCCACAAATTATTGACAAAATGTTAAAAAACATAAAATTAAAAATGAGCTCATAAATAAGAAGCAAGGTGGAAATTTTCCTTTGTACAAGAATTCTTATCTATTTTGCATTCTAATATCTGTTGTATACAAACCAAAATAAATGTTTACATATAGTACAAACAAACAATTAGAGATACGAATGAATAATAGCTATTGGAAACGGAATTGAGGTAAGGAATCAAATAAACATAACTATTTTTATAGACAATGTTGTATCAGTCTCCATTTCAGTAGGGTAACTTGATCTCTAAAGAATACGTACAAATTCAATAGATTAAATGTCTAGTAATAAACATGTGGAGTTCACATATAATAAATATCACTAGATTATTTCCACTGACATCACTGTTGAAACAAATTATGTTTAACTACTAAATTCCAATGAATTTCGCGCTGCGAGAAAACGTTTCGATTTTGACTGAACAATGTAAATATTTGATTTTCATTCCACCTATACGCGTACTGCGCTTACCGGCTAAATTCCCATACTCGCTGACGTCATGCTGTCGGCTGCAAGTCTTCAAAGAAGGAATAGGCTGCGCATCATTACATATTTGCTGTTCAAGTGTTGCATTATGGAACAGCAACATTTTTGTATACTGGGTACCGTAAAGCGCTGTTGTACCGTAATACGTATTCTATACTATGTTAATGCAAATAAATGAAAACTGCTTGTGTAAAAATATTTAATTTACTACAGAGTTGTTCCATATTATTCTATTTGATGTGCTTGAGCAGTGTGCTATTTAATTGAAAACCTTTTTTGTGTAGTGTTGTTCTGCAGCATTTTTGCTGCTACAAATCGCAATAATGTGTAATAATAATGTATTTGTATAATACGTATCATGTACATAATGTATTTAAAGAATATGTTAACTTAGCCGCAATAATAATGAAAATTTGTCAGTTCCAGATCTCTTTAGACTGGGCCAGAAACTAGCATAAGTCGCGGCATCTCACATATATTCCGAGACATATTGTCATTGCGCAAGAAATATGATACATTTCATATGTTCCATATTTTAGAGGAAAGGAAAAAAATTCTTCAGAAAAATAGATCTATCCTTACTAGTAAAAATTTCATAAATTATTTAATAATGCAGTTGTTATATTCACTAAAAGATCTTCTTTCAGCGCAAAATAAAGGGTTTCACTCAGAAAAAAACTTTTGCGGAAGAATAGGTTTTGAGACGCGTCAGTTTCCCTGTCAACCGCCGATTTCGCCCACGTAAAAGTGGAAAATCTCTCACTGTGCGCCACTGTTTGGTGGCGGTAAAGCCGCCGCGTGAATCAGCGCCAGATGACCACTTGCCCTCCGCCGCCCCGCGCAGCCCTCGCCCTTCGTCCGCGGGCATAAATCAGCCGCCCGCCCGCCCGTCCGCCCGCGCCCAATTTCATATGGCAGCGCAGCCTAACACAATAAGCGGCGAGTGGGCGGGCGAGCTCGCTGACCGCCGGACGCGTCGGTCGGTCAGTCAGCGGCAGCTGCCCTGCAGCCCTTGGACGCCGCGCCGCACCGCACCGTCCACGGGCGCCGGCGCGCGAGCGCGCGCGTGCACGCACGCACGCGTGCTGGCGGCCTCGGCCGGGGCGCCCCATCAGGCCGCCAATTTTCCACTGCGCGACCGCGGATTGAGCGGGTGAATCAGCCACGTTAGCGCCGACCGCGTCGCTCCCGTACGCCCCACCCCTCCACGCCACTCGCCGACGCACCGCGACGCCGGCCACCAGCGGCCGCGTTCCCCGCTACAGGTGTATCCGTGCCACGCATCACCTTGCTCACTCCCGTGTCACCATGCCACATAGCGTGCTTCGTTCTGATTCTTTCCTTCCATCTGTTTCTGAATCCTTTTGCCGCGAAGTTCATTATTTTTTCCTGCCACGCCCCACCCGCTTGTGTCAACTGCCATCTGTCACATTCCGCGCCCTCAAAGTTCCAAACACATGTCCCAAGTGGTACGAACACTTACCGAAACGGGCGTCATCTCTTGAACTCTATACAATATTGTACGGCCAACAAATTCAAACCGTGTCTACTTGTAGATGTACCTTGCGATCAAAACGTCGCGTCGTAACCAAGGAGGCAGAGAAACGTCGTGAATACAAGAGATTGAAAATCGAGATCAGCCGAATGTGGGGCGTAAAAGCAAAGGCCGTACCGATAGCCATCGGAACTCTGGGATTTGTTCCGCAAAATTTGTGTAAGAACTTGTCTAAACTCCCAGGTCATTCAAAAGACTGGGAAGTGCCAGAAATTGCTTTGTAACAGCCCACATTTTGCGCAAAATATTGTAGAGGGACAGACAGTCTCTATATCTGCTCCTTAGGTAGTTGGTTGAAACCTTGACTACGTTTTGTATTCAGCCGACTCATAACATCTTTAATCATGATGCAGAGAAATGATAACAATAATAATAATATTAATATTTATTTTCACTATGACCGATGGCCGAGATCTCTAAGGCAGTAATGCCGCAGCGGTCTCGGACCAAAAGATCGCGGGTTTGATCCCCGCCTTGGGCATGGTTGTGTTGTGAGTTTCTCTGAATGTTTGTGTGTATCTATTTCATCATTCATTCATCATCATCACCATCACTGTAATTTCATCCCATCCCCAAGGGCTATCCAAAACGGAATCAGCATTAAATTGCTGATTCTCCCCTATAGAAAAAATAAAGTGCACCTACCCCGATCTCAAAATCTAAGCCCCCCGGTGGGATGCACGTACAGCGTGACCCCAAGATGTCCGATTCGCGAAAAAATGATGATAATAGTAATAATAATAGTAATAATAATAATGCAAAACCTATCACGCCGGTGTCCTCATTTCAGTACACTTCTGGCGTATCACTTGGCACATCACTTTCACCGGTACCAGTACGACTCCAGATCCTTCACTTCACTTTGTGCGTTGCTTTCTGTACTGGGGGTACCCCTAATCTCCCTGACCCTTTTCTTGGAAACATCCCTAATAACCACCCTGAATTCTCACCGCTGAACGACGGCTAACGAACTCTAATCAGGGTTGTACCCGACCCTAGTTCCCCAGCGCTGCTCACACCCAACACCCCGCTCGCCAACCGACGCCCTCCAGCTAGCCTTCGCCCTCGCCCTGCTCTTCCTCAGTCGCAAGATGACCCTCGTCCTGACCAGCAGGATGAAAACAAGCTCTCTCCGAGTACTGGGAAAAAAGCTCATGAGCGAGCTGTTCAAAACTTTCGCGTCACAGGAAATATTGGAGGTTGCTTCTCATTTAGTTTGTCGTTTTATTTTTGTAATTGGTTATTTCATTAGAAATTGTGTTGGAGAGAAACTGAATTAAATACAATCTCCTCTGGAAAGGCAAGAGTGGTTATTAAGAATAAGGGGCAAGATTCTGCCTTCTTTTTATATCATTGCTCATTTCAGTTTTATGTTTCATATATTAGTTTACAAATTTACATAATTTCCATCTTTCTCTAAGTCCCGTGATCGAGACAGGTTATTTCCTCCAAAAAGCCGCCGACTACATTCCAAAGAGGACGGGAATTAATTATTTCGTATGAAACCCTTTAAAATGGACTGAACTGCATTGAACGTTTGAATTGCTTCCGAAAATGCCTGAGAGATGGCGCCAGCTCCTGGACGCCGCGGAGCCAGGTTAGCATATTGTTGACCAATTCTGAGAATCAGACGACTTTCCAAATAAGACGCATTGAAATCCAATTGTTTCAGCCGAGCGATTTCAGCAGGGTTGCCAGATTAGGGAATTTTGTCCTCAAAATGGGGATTTTTTTTCCGTTGTGGGGAAAAATTGGGATCGTAAATGAACGGAAAATATTTGGGGATTTTTTGGGGAAATTATTTGCATCCGGAGTCGAGAAAGACATTATTTCCTCAATTATTATGAATAAAAAATAAACAATAGACGTTATTCTCTATCATTTGAATGTATCAAAGGGGGAAAAATAAAGACTGCTATAGAGAAAGAAAAAAACATTTATGTTCTCTTAACACATAGGAAAGACATTTATGTTGTTGGAATTTATTCCTTATCATTTCAGACTTCATTATTTACTTGCCAAAAGGCATAAATCATGACCACATAAATATGGAATAAAGAGAAAATCGAAGATAGTATATGCTTCGAACAGTTCAGAGGACGTTGATTTATTTGAATTTAAGGTGACAGCCAATGGATTCGTCAGGGACCGCTCATGTTTGTCCGTAATTTGGAGAATATTTCATTGACCCCGGTGAATAATCTGATAAGTCGACATTTTCCTGCAAATGAGATATACTCCTGAATTCTCTGAAAGATTCTCTACATTTGTGTATGTATAACCAGAAAAGTTCAAGTCCTCGTTGATGAGTAATAGACCATGTGCAAGATTGATAACTTTTCTGGCACCTGTGCCTTGGACGCGGCATCTCCCGGATAGCCATGTAAGTACTAACTCCGGCCGCGGAAGCCTACGCTCTCAATAGACATATGTATTTACGAACATCACGTAAATGTTTTAAAATCGGAAACCTGAACAAGATAAGTCAAGTTGTCTGGTTATTCACGCTGTATCAATCAATTTGAGATCACTGATCAAAATCAAATAAGTCGAGTTGTCTCCTTTTTTCACACTAGATTAGTTGAAATAATCACAGGAGAGAAATACATTAGTAAGGTTATCAGCTTATACACGTAAACATTTTTGTTGATGATCCCATGACTAACCCAGAATATGTTTAACATGGCCAAATCTTCCTTGAATATAAGCGGAGTGTGTTTATCTGTGTGGATTTTTTTACCTTTTGACACGAAGTGGCCAACAGTGAGAATAGAAACAGTAAGTTAGGAGAAGGTTGTATATTACGACCAAGAGAAAGGGGATTCCAGAGAGATCCAATTCCGCGAATTGATTAGACAAGGATAAAAATGCAGATCATGAAAACGGAAATACCAGACCGGAAAATGAAGATAACCTCATGTACCACACAGTAGATCAGACACTTGGAGGGGATGTACTTAACCCTTCAATGCACTTAGTGGGCCTCAGAGGCCCGGCCGTGTTTTCTTCATGCTGTAAATATTTTTCCGTAAACATTACAGGTGCGTCCTTTCATGACACCCCTCTGTTGTTTTGTTTATTTTCTTATGGCAAAGAATGGTCTAGTGACCCATGAAATTTTTCCAAAATTTTCAGCTTTTGTGAAGGGATCGTGCTTTCCACTATGTGGGCCTCCGAGGCCAGGAAGTCTGTTTTCCCTGACGTATTTTTTAACACATAAGAAACACATTTATGTTGGAATTTATTCCTTATCATTTCAGACTTCATTATTTACTTGCCAAAATGCATAAATCATGATCACATAAATATGGAATAAAGAGTATTTTGTGTGAGGAACAGATTTATAATAAATGGCAAAATATACAATGGAAAAAACAAAGATGAGCCTGTTGCAAAAGATTTTGCATCAAAATGGATTTGGTACAGTTATTATTCACTGAAAATATAACTTTACAAATGATAACTTTTTTGGGTTTGTAAGAGTTTCTAGTGATAACTTTTACGTGCACATTCCTGGGTGAATTTCTAATAAGGAAGAAACTAATATTACGAGCCAACACACAGGAAATGCAATCTGAACTGTGAGATTGTAAAGGTAGGTAATTATATTCTAAAATTACACCATAGAAATCTTTTTACCATACAAGTCCAAACACCAAAATTATTTATCTTAGCACAATACATCAGGACCAAGACGAAGTAACGACAAAAAAGAAACCATAAATTATTCTAGCACATTTCAAAACAAATATTCGAGTTGATCTCACGGATCAAAAGTGCACAATTACACATCATGAAGGCATACTTGTCAATGACCAATGAGGTTATTTTACAAGTTTGACGTTGGTGCTTGGAATGCGTACGTTATCTCCACACAAATTATCCAAAACTGTCAGTGGGAAGTGGTATTCGCAACTGGTAGGAGAATTTTCCCGTCATAATATTAAAACAAGAGTGAGAAACCTTAATATCCTCAAAAGAACACTAAATGCTCTTCAAGTCTTTGTGACTCACAGGAACACAAGTTTGGAAGTCCTATAGATAAATATTCTTTGCTATAGTTGAAAATGAAATATCTAAAATGACTTATTATGCATTCAAAGTTTGAAATACAAGTTTAATAACAAATATAATTGCATTCATTACTTCATCTCGGTCCCAAAATAGAGTTTTATTCGGACCGGGCCTCTGGGGCCCACTAAGTGTAAAGGCGCAGAATCCGAGCTCCGTGCATCGAAGGGTTAAGAAAATACGCCATCAACGAGTCAAAGTACGTAGCCCTTTCAAACGCGGGGCCTTAGGCAGCCGTCATTCTCATAAGGGAGTTTTTGCATACCAGAGCGGACAGCGATCGACTGCAATCTCGATCTTCTGCGTACGCCCAGAGGAACAAAAGTGATGCAAACTGCGCATTCACAGAAGATCGATAATACTGTCGATTTCTTATCGTTTGAAGGTGCAAAAACTCCCTGTTTAAAGGAAAATTAACTTTCGCTACGAATCCATATTGATTCGCAAGACTGTCATCGTGTTGGCACGAAAATACTTTGCTGAAGCTTACGTGAACTAGTTGTGGCTGGTGCCTCAACAAACTAGAGGTTGCAGCTCCATCGAATGACTGAAATGTAATTTCCAAAATTCAGATCACTATAATAAACGTAAGCAATTCATGTAATTTAATTCAAACTATATTGAATAAAAGTCTATATTGAAGCATTACTTTCTTAATTTTATGCTTAATTTTAATCTTTATTTTTGTGTCTGTATCAATTACATTCACCTCGCGGCTCTGACATATTCAACACGTGGTTCTGGCTTTTTTTTCCATTGGCCATTTGAGTTTTTGAATGAGTTATGAATTGAGAGAATTGAAGGTAATAGAATTTATACAAAACAGAAAAGAACTTGGTTTCAAAAATACGGTGATGGCACTTTGCAACAAGTACTATTGATTGGATACGTTCTTCACAAATAAAATTATTTTATTTCGAAAATTTCACTATCCAGGTATATACTGCAGTAATGAAAGAGTTTTCCACATACACTCATATTTACAAGTTGCACACACCTTTAGGGGCAGAAAGAGTCTTCGTTCCAGATGGCCAACTTTACAGAAATGAAGGAAAGATCAAGAAGAGGTCATTGTAGGCAGCTGTGGAGCATATCAAATAAATGGCGTTTATCGGAATCAAGTTACAGCGTCAGATTTTGAACGTTTCCATATAAAAGTGAAAATCTAAGGCAAACCTGTTATATCTGAAGTCGTTTCTGGTTCTGGCTATATCTTCTTACCTCGAAATAAGTTTACTGAACTAAAATGAGACGTACCGTTGGAACCCGTATCGATAAGTTTGAGATCTTACACGAAAGGCGTATTTGTTCCGGACGGGAAAATTCGAGTCAATGTGGAGTACAATGGACATTTAATTCAGGACGACATCTACGTTATACCAGATTATGCAGCACTTTTGGGAAAAAAATGGAAACACCGATTGATTTGGAAGTAGTGGATCAACGACACCCAACGATAGTTCTATCAATTCATAGTCTTCAAGAAGTAGATGAGATCATTATGCAAATTTAAGATATTTTTGAAGAAAATATTGGTTGTACTCCTAATTTCAAGGTACCTCTGGAACTTCGAGAAAAGACCAAACCGATTTTTCACAAAGAAAGTCCGATTCCTACACACAATGGACATTTAATTTAGGACGACATCTACATTATACCAGATTATGCAGCACTTTTGGGAAGAAGATGGAAACACCGATTGATTTGGAAGTAGTGGATCAACGACATTCAACGGTAGTTCTATCAATTCATAGTCTTCAAGAAGTACATGAGATTATTATGCAAATTTAAGATATTTTTGAAGAAAATATTGGTTGTACTCTTAATTTCAAGGTATCTCTGGAACTTCGAGAAAAGACCAAACCGATTTTTCACAAAGAAAGTCCGATTCCTACACACTCTATGGTCGAGTTGAAAAGGAACTAGACACCGAAACTAGAATCCAGAATCATTACCAAATCTGAAACTAGCGACCGAGGATCTCCTCTTGTATATTATCGAAAGCTGACGGAGGGGTTCGTCTACTTGTCTATTATAATGTCAGGGTATATGAGCGACTCAGAGTTGCGTATTATTGGATATGAAAAATCGATGAAATTCTCAAGTCTACACGATTCCAGTTTCTTTTCTATCATTTGGACTTAATTAAAACTTATTTGCTTGTTCCAGTGGATGAGCAATCAAGTGACATACAAACAATTTCAACCCACCGAGGAACATGCCGAATGAATCGATTACCTTTCGGTACCAAATTAGCGCCTGCTGAGTTCAACAGATTTATCGAACAAATTCTTCCACATGTGTCAAACACAGATATGTACTTTGATGGCATCTAGTCCACGGAGAGACGAAACAAGAATGCAAATCGAATCTTATCGCCTGTTTAAGTAAACTTCGGAGGTACGATTTACATCTCAATCATCGCAAGCGTGCATATTTCAAAGAACGTATCAAATTTCTAGAACATATTGTCGAATTCAACACTATTTCGAAATCACCCCAAAAAACTAAACATGAAATGACTGAAGACAATTGGGGAAATGACATTTTTGAGACTAGTGACCTATTACTTTCGGGTCATTCCAAACACCATTAATTACAGCGCCGCGCCGTTTAAGTCGTTTGCTGAAGAAGAAAGTTTATTTTAAGTCGAAGACTGATTGCGAGATGGCGTTTCTTCAACTAAAAGAGGAAATCGTGAGTGATAGAGTGTTAATGCCATTTAATCCCAAATTACAGGTTCAAATGCATGTGATGCGGGTCCCACTGGCATTGGTGTTATTCTGTCACGTATCATCGATGACCACGAACACCCGATCGCGTTTCTTCTCATGCACTGACAGAAGCTGAAAAGAATTATCCACAGCTTGATCGAGAAGCTTTATCAATAGCATTCGGAGTTGATCATTTTTACCAATGCTTTTTTGGTAGAAATTCACGCTGGTGACTGACAAAAATCAATCGTTATCTAGAATTTTTCATCAGAATTCCAGACTGTCGTGAGTGACATCAGCCCGTTTGCAACGCTATGCAGCTTTCTTAACGGGTTTTGACTTTAGGGTGATCTTCGGGTTCTGAAAATTCGGATATTGAGTTTTTATCACGCGCTCCATTAAACAGCAAAACAATGCAACATATCGACGGATCCATCAACAAAGAAGGCCATCGTCTGTGTGAGGAAACAGTTCTTCGAATTTGTAACCAAACCATTACATTCGACACCATCCAAAAAGAGACACGAAAGGACTCTAGCCTGGCAACAATTCTGAAAAATCTTCAAGAAAACGTCAATGAGGAAACAGTGACAGAGAGATGTTGTTCAGAGACAGAGCCGTAGCCTCAACTTTAAAATCATCGTTACTAGACAAATTTCACCGCAGAGAGGTCGGAATATCGAAAAATGAAACAACTTGCTCGCCGATATCTGTACTGCAAAAACATCGAAAAGATCATGGAAACCTTGGTTCGTTCTTCTCTAACATGTGCTAAAATAAAGAATAGTCCTTCGAAAGCTCCGTTACATCCATGGGAAGAACCAGAGAACAATTGGCTGCGAATTCGCATAATTACGAAGGACCATTTCTGGGTTATTTGTATCTGGTCATCATTGACGTAAAATCAAAGTGGGCCGAGATAGAGTTGAGCAAATTACCACCAACTTCGATAGTAACAATTTAATTTCAAAATGACATTTTCCGTCCATGCTACTATTTTCACCAGTGAAGAGTTTCAACAGTTATGTAAAGAGGACGGTATTTTTCAAATACTTATCACACCAGGACATCCAACGAACTTAAGTTTAGCCGAACGTAAGGTGCAGATACTGATGAAGAGATTGACAGCAATGATCGTCGAATCTATGCTGATGGAGTGGAAAGTTAGAGAAATTCTTTTTCGATATCGAGCAACGCCGTTAAACAGTGACAAATCTCCAGCATACGTATTGTGGCGTACTGGACATGAAAAGCACAGACGACAGATTCTGAATAGTATGTACAGTATATTTACAGTAATAAATTACAAGATAATGTTACAAAATTGAAAACCTTAGGCAACCTTTCTATTCTCTAAGCCGCGAAACCCCGCGACCGTCCCTAGGCTGAGCCCAGTGCCTCTGCTCGAGAGCATGAGAAGCTGCGCGAAGTGCGAGCTGTCGGACATTAGTCCCCGTAACTAGATGTTACATGGCCGGATGCCAAAACGTGCAAGGTTGCACGGAGATACCTCACGTCTTTCGACTCACTAGCGTATCCCCCGAGCGCATGTCGGCGCCGCAATAAATACCCCACGGCTCGTCCCCCACTCTACCAGCGGCGGGCGTCATTCGGCTCGCAAGCCAGCCCTCAGCAGAGAGCAGCCTTCGTCAATGGACTCGCACTCAGGCACGCTCAGTTGTCCTGGTTATTTTTAGGCTGGGATTTCCTGCCCGGCGCGCGCCGGCGAGGCGCCGCCGCATTCCACCCCCATCCCCCATCCGGCTTAAGGCCGGGCTTTCCAGCGAAACGGCACGTGCGCCACCTCGCGACGCTACAGACCCTCCCATGCCGGGGGTGAGAATTTTTTTTCGCAGCAAAATATGCCCAGGAAAAAAATTCTGCTAGCTAAAGTACCTGGTCCTGAGACATTACATCATAATTTTTTACATGAACATAATAATATCAAAACCCTATCTAGTCAAAATTTGTGAAATAAATCTGTGGGCTGTCCCCCCGTTTTTTCCTAACTATGTTGCCATTTACATTTAAACCTTACATCTATTTACATACATAAATATTCTTGACGCATCTTGAACTACATAAAATCCTGAAATACAAAACATTTACTTTACATTGAAATATTACATGATAATTCTTGACGCCTCTTGCATTACATGAAAACCTGAAATATAAAATACAAAACATTTACGTTGCATTGAAGTATTACATAATAATTGTGGAATTCGTTATATACATCATGTGCCGTTCTTAACTGAATTTATTGACACATGTATGTATCTACATATAAAAATGATCACAATAACAAAACAATTTTACCCTTGAATTTATAAAATTATTTACATAGAATTTCACCGACATTTATACATGTCATGAACGTGTGTGTTCCCTACACTCGCCTGTGGATCAATTCACACAATCAAACATGCGACTAAGCGCATCTGCATTAACATTTTCTGAGCCCTTTTTGTGCATGATGCGTAAATCGAGGTGCTGAATTAAAAGGGACCAGCGTAATAATCTGGGGTTTTTGCCAGACGTATTACGCAACCAGACCAACGGGTTGTGGTCGGTTTCGACCTGAATTGTGGCCTGCCCGTCGAGATAAATCTTAAGTTTATCCAACCCCCAAATAAGAGCCAAACACTCAAGTTCTGAGGTGCCATAATGAGTTTCTGTATCACTTAATTTACGGCTTAGAAAAACAACTGGTTGTTCTACTCCCTCGTCATTTACTTGGTAGAGAACCACGCCTAAGCCTCTCTGAGATGCATCTGCCTGAACTCGAAATTCCTTGCTATAATCAGGAGCATATACCGCTGTTTTTTCGCTAAGAGCTTGTCGCAACTCATTGAAAGACTTTTCACATGCCTCTGTCCAGACGACTTTACCCTGGCGCTCGCGTCCCCGCAGCGCATCTGTCAGTGCCGCCGCTTTCTCCGCAAACCCGGGTATCAAGCGTCGATAATATCCTACCAATCCGAGCAAAGAACGCACTTGTTTCTTTGATTCTGGTCTAGGAAAGTTCTGGATTGCTTGTATCTTGGCTTCGGCCGGCCGCAATTTCCCGTTACCGACGACGTAACCAAGATATTTTACATTAGCCCGCGCAAACAAGCACTTGCGCGGCTGCACTGTCAATTTGGCGGATTTCAATATACTAAAGACCGTATCTAGGTGCCGAATGTGTTCTTGCCAAGTGTTACTGAAAACCGCGATGTCATCAAGGTACGGTACCGCGAATTCTTGGCAGTTTTTTAGCAAAGTGCCCATGATTTTACAGCATTGATAAGGGCCGTTCTTTATCCCGAAGGGTAACCTAAGCGGTCGATACGTGCCGAAACTGGTCACGAACGCCGAATATCTCTGCGCCCTATCCGTAAGACCTATCTGCCAGAAACACTTACTTAAATCTAACACACTAATGATTTTAGCTGCAGCTACCTGTTCAATCCGTTCTTCGAGATTGGGTAACGGAAAGTAATCTGTTTTAATAATCTCGTTGAGGCGCCTAAAATCTATGCAGGGCCGTGGAGACTTGCCCGGGGCCTCGATCAGGATCATAGGAGATGTATAATCACTCTCCGCCTCCACAATGATGTTGTCGCGAAGCATTTTGTCCACCTCTTCCCGCAATATCTTAGTTTGTCTCGGCGACATGCGGTAGGGTACACTTCGGACTACTTTATCAGTGTCAGTTAATTCAATGTCCATGGTCGTTACATCTGTAAGACCAGGTTTCTCACTAAAAATACACCTGTATTTACAAATGACATTTTTAAGTGCTTCGCGGAACTCGGGTTCAACCTTAGTATCGTTTAGCATTTCTTCCGCGTCAAAGTCGTCGGAATCTAATCTTAACGCGTAGCGGTCTAACGCGTCTTCCTCGCCTGCGGCAGTGACCGTCGCAGAACCGAGAAAGTTCACGTATTCAGTACGTTGGTAATACTTTTTCATCATGTTGATGTGATACACGCGTGGTTCTTTCCGCCCCGGCATCTGAACTACGTAATTGTGTTCGGACATTTTCTCCCGAACTTCGCCTGGCCCGACCCACTGCACCGCGAGTTTCCGCGTTCTGTTAGGCGCCAAAACCAGCACCTTCGCGCCTATTTCAAAACTGCGCGAGATCGCCTTGCGGTCGTACCACACCTTACGCTTGCGTTGTTCTTCCGCCATTTTGGTATGGGCAAGTTCACGCGAACGCTTCAGTCTATTAATCAACTTGAACACGTGCTCAACCACCGTGCTCTCTTCGCTTTCTGCAGCACCCGCAAGCTTTTCGTAAAGCAGCGTCATGGGTGTGCGGAGATTTTTCCCATAGACTAATTCGGCTGGAGAAAAACCTATCGATTCGTGCACACTCGTGCGTAACGCGAACATAATTGCAGGAAGCTGGCACTCCCAGTCAGTCCCCATCTCTAAACAAAGAACCTTCATCAACCGGTTCATGGTTCTGTGCATCCGTTCTACGGCATTAGATTGCGGATGATAAGGCGAACTTCTAATTAATCTAATGCAAAATCTCTCGGCGAATTCCGCCATCAGAGTGCTAGTAAAACAAGTTCCCTGATCTGTTTGAAGCTCTCGCGGAAATCCAATCCGACTGAACAGATCTAATAAAGCTTCAATGACCGTGACCGTCGTCAGATCACGTATGGGAATAGCCTCGGGATATTTTGTTGCTAAACACATTGCAGTTAGTATGAACTTGTTTCCTGACTCAGACTCGGGAAAAGGGCCACAAGCATCTACATTTACTTTCTCAAACGCCTCACCCGTTATAGGTACAATTTTTAAAGGCGCGCGAAGCTTCTCGCCGCCGTTACCTACGCGCTGGCAACTATCGCAGCTACGTACGTAATTTTCCATATCTTTGTAACAGTTCGGCCAGAAGAAATACTTGGCCATCGCGTCTTTACTTTTTGTGACACCTAAATGACCGTGGGCGACTTCATGGCAAAGCTTCAATATCGTGCCACGATACACCCGCGGAGTCACAAGCATGGAGAATTGCTCACCGCGCTTGCTCTGCCGTTTCCGGAACAAAAGGCCGCGTTCTATAAAATAATCGCGCCGTTCCGTTTCTGGGCCTTCGGCTAGCTCGAATAGCGGTAAGAGCTCTTCATCCTGTCTCTGAGCTTTCGCAAATTCGGACGGGTCTAAACGGGACAATGCAACGCTCCCGGAATCTACTTCAAATTCCGCGTTGTTTTCAACAACATTGCCCGGGTCATTTACCTCGCCTAACAAGACACAAGTTTCCTCGTCGGGAGCTTTCGCGTCCGACGCAGGTTTTTGGGGTGCGTCGCGCGCACGACTTGTTCCTACGACCACGCCTAGCTCGACCGCTCCTTCCCCCAAAGCCTCGTTCATGACCGCAACCGGTGCGTCACCAGGGCGCTCGGCGGCCGGCGCGTTGCCTGGCGCCGCCGCCATCGCCTCCGGCCCCACCCCGTCACCCTGCCCGGCCGCCGTCTGGGCACGGGTTCGCACCGCACAAAGAAACTGCGGTTCTAAAAACCCTTGCCTGATTTCCGAGAGAAGCGTGGCAGATCGATTACTCAGAATGTAATATTCTAAGTCGCAATTTTTCGCGACTGCGGCTTCGGTAACAAGCTTACCGAACGGGCCTACAATTTCTACCTTAGCTACCGGTAGATTTTTCGGCGCCTCGTCCAAGGGCTGTTTAACCCATACGGATTCGCCGGTATATTGATTCGGCCTGACGTATTTGCTGTTGATCAGATCAACCGTCGCCCCAGAATCTCGTAAGAAAGAAATAGGATTTCCGCAAACCGTGCCGAAAAACGTGTGAGGAAGCAACAATTCCTGCGCACTGGTGTCGACAACGTGACACATTTTCTCGCTTGATTTGAGCTGAGGGCAGTATTTCTTAATGTGCCCCGGTTTTTTACATAAATAGCACGTGCGTTCCTGCGGCTTGTCGAATTCCGCGTTCCTATCTGCCTTGGGCGCTGCGGGCTTAGAAATGGAAGGCACGCTCTCCGTCACCTTTTTCCACTTTTGTTCCCCCACAGGCTCCTTGTGATTAACCTTAGAAAAAGCTTTCCTATACGCACTAGACCTATTGTTTTCGTAGGTGTCCAGCCTACGCGCCAAATCTTGGGACTGCGAAACCTCGCCCCAAACATCTACGAAATGGGCACGTATGTCCGCCGGCACCTTCCGTTTCATCTGATCGGTGACAATCAAATCTAATAATTGATCATAAGTTTCAACTTTCAACCCTGAAATCCATTTCTGGCAATAGTTTGTCAGTTCGCGAGCATAAACATTCCATGTAGTTTTCGCACCCTTTGCATGACTGCAAAACATCTGACGACATTTTTCAGGCGTGAATTTGTACATATCCAAAAGCTGCGTTTTGATTTGATTATAATCCTGCTCTGAAGAATCTGATCCTACAACTAACCATGTATTTATTTCATTGGGAAGCAATCCCATTAATTGACTGACCCATTCTACCGGCGCAATGTCGAGCTGACGAGCATGCGCCTCAAATACACTTAAAAACAAGGTAATATCCTCACCTTCGCCTTTGAACTTATCCATGACATGGCTGATACGGATACTACTTCTGTTTCCCGAATCTCTACTACCTAAAGATTCGCGCGAGGTAGCCTGATTAGCTAATTTCAGCCGTTCGAGTTCGTACTGCCGTTGTTCGAGTTCGTACTGCCGTTCTTGCTCTTTTTCCTGCCTTTCTCGCTCTTTTTCCTCGAGTTCGCGTAATCTTTCCTGCTCTTTTAATTCAAGTTCGCGTGCTTCTGCGACCTGTTCTTTCTCCTGATCAGCAAGTTGTTTCACGAATATTTCATCGTACTGCTCGCTTCCCGTGATGATAGATTTTAATCTAACTATCGTCTCGTTCCCTTCCAACGTTTCCCCCATCTCCGTCGCGACCCTAACAAGCACCTCTTTCCTATAACCCGCTAAGAAAGACATTTTGCCTGAATTGATCCCCGGCCAGTACAAAAAACACACTTACGTTCAGTTGACCTCGGTGTCGCGTGAGCGCCAGCGCCTTCTGGATCCGGTGTTCTGGCCTCCTTCCTTCCTCTCGTTCTGGTCCGTCCGGGATGTCTCCTTCCAGTGCCAGTACCAATACCAGCTCCAGTTCCAGTACCAGTTCCAGCTCCAGTTCCAGTACCAATACCAATTCCAGTTCCAAGTTTTAGAAAAGAAAGGTTCCGAGTCGGATTGTACCGCCCCGAAACTACCGTACCGAATTACCGCACTTTCGGTTTCTCGTGGCGTGCACGACTCTGCCGGCGCCACGTAATTACGACGCGTGTGCACCTTTAACTGCGGTACACTGTCTTTACGCGTACTATTCCAGTTTTAGACAAAAAACTGTGGCACTCCGGCGTGAGTTTACAATAACCGCTGCTACCAGTTTTAGACAAAAACTGCGGCACTCCGGCGTGAGTTTACAATAACCGCTGCTACCAGTTTTAGAAAAAAAACTGCGGTAGCCCGGCGTGAATTTACGATAACCGCTGCCACCCGTTTTAGAAAAGAAACTGCGGTAGCCCGGCGTGAATTTACGATAACCGCTGCCACCAGTTTTAGAAAAGAAAGGTTCCGAGTCTGTGGCGTACTGGACATGAAAAGCACAGACGACAGATTCTGAATAGTATGTACAGTATATTTACAGTAATAAATTACAAGATAATGTTACAAAATTGAAAACCTTAGGCAACCTTTCTATTCTCTAAGCCGCGAAACCCCGCGACCGTCCCTAGGCTGAGCCCAGTGCCTCTGCTCGAGAGCATGAGAAGCTGCGCGAAGTGCGAGCTGTCGGACATTAGTCCCCGTAACTAGATGTTACATGGCCGGATGCCAAAACGTGCAAGGTTGCACGGAGATACCTCACGTCTTTCGACTCACTAGCGTATCCCCCGAGCGCATGTCGGCGCCGCAATAAATACCCCACGGCTCGTCCCCCACTCTACCAGCGGCGGGCGTCATTCGGCTCGCAAGCCAGCCCTCAGCAGAGAGCAGCCTTCGTCAATGGACTCGCACTCAGGCACGCTCAGTTGTCCTGGTTATTTTTAGGCTGGGATTTCCTGCCCGGCGCGCGCCGGCGAGGCGCCGCCGCATTCCACCCCCATCCCCCATCCGGCTTAAGGCCGGGCTTTCCAGCGAAACGGCACGTGCGCCACCTCGCGACGCTACAGTATATCTGCATAGACAAATTCAAATCAAATTGAATGCCTTAACCCTAGAATACTAACCATGAGTAAATTTTACTCACACCGTTACGTTTTTGTTTCATACTCCCGAGTTCCTGTACTTCGTGAACTCAGCCGCTAGCAGTGTGATCTTGAGTCAGTTAGCAATGCCTCATTTTGAGGGAAACTTGCCCGAGTCCCATTTGTTCCATTTCTGGAGTGATTTTCCATGTGACGGTGAGTAAATTTTACTCATCGTTAGTATTGCGGGGTGTTGGACGTGAGTAAGAATTACTCATCGTTAGGGTTAGAAGGTGTTTGGCGTGTGTAAGAATCACATATAAGTCAATAATAACATGAATTAGAATCTTCAGTTGTTAAGTAATATTCGTTTTAAAATATTTTATAATATTTATTATTATAGTGTAAATAATATATCCGATGAAAAATGTATTGGACGATGGATTCTGGAAATAGATGAAGTGGACGGTACTGAAGAAGAGGGCATTATTGATAGATTGAGTGACAGTGATTCCAATCAAAATTATTGTCCTAGCGACAATGAACCTGCAGACAGCTCAACATATTGTAGGGATTCAACGAGTTGAAAAGAGACACCCTGAATTTTCAGAATAAGAGAAAAATGTAGGGATCTTTAAGAGGGCTGTTTTTGGTGAACATGAAAAAAATATGCGCTATTTGTTCTTAAGAGGCATTCTCTAACTTTGATTTATTTTGTTTATTCCAAGTTTCTTCATTTTCAACTTTATTTCAAGAAGTACAAAATTACGTGTTGTCGGAAAAATAAATACCGCATAAAGTGATCTTTGGATTTTAATTATCATCATATATTATGATTTAATCCCTTCCAAATAAACAGAGAAGCTTATAATCTAAAAGGGTAATCATAAAAATTTTTCATTAAATTTTAAACATGTTATTAATAAGTGTGAGTAAATTTTACTCATGGTTAGTATGCACGGATGTAGAATATGGTTAGTATTCTAGGGTTAATGCCAATAAAATTCAAACCAACGGCTATTTCTAACAAATCAGCACGACAATTAAGTGTGAGAGATCGTATAAACAGAGATAGCAACAGAAAGAAACTAAACTGCGCCGCTGCAACAAAATTATTTTCTCGTGAGTTTAGTTTCGTTACAAATAACCAAACGACAGTCTGGGCGAATTTAGTTTCGTTACAGAATGAACAGCAACATCGATGATGGGTTTTCTTGGGAGGATATAGTCTAAGTAGTTCCCCGTAGCTTTCCCTGATGGTACTAAATGAAGTGATAAGATGATGATGAGGGGAAAAAACGACTAGGATGATGATGGGAGGTGGGGTAGTGGCAAGTGATAGGCCATCGTGGCATTTTTTAACCACCCCGCATTCGGCTTATGACCAAGGAAAACCGCGAAAAAACCCGGTAAGGATGGCCGGCTCGGGGATCGAACCGCACCTCCCGAATGAAGTCGGCGCACTATGCACTGAGCCACTTCCCTCAGTCATATGACCGTATGTACTGCTAAGACATTCACAGTATCTTTTTAGGCAAGATCCTACCCCTTGAGAGTTGTATTTCTCCCAAAAACAAACACTGTCCATTTGTTTCATTTTTCTTAAATCTCAGTTTTCATAAAGATAAAACAAAATTCCAAAAACAACGTATCATATTAGTCTATTAGTAGTTCCATTCTCTGAACATCAAATACAAACAACTGAATGAATTGAGCTCACTTGCCTAGTTTTTGCTCTAAAAAAATCGCTAAACTTTTGGGAGAACACATTTTGATCACAGAGATGGCAGCATAAAATATCACAGAAAGTGAGGAATTTTCTCATGGAGGATAATATACGTGTATTTATCTATATAAAATAATTAACTCAGATTTCGTCAAATTATTACTTAACCGCTTTCTGTTCTGAGCCTCTCATAGATTTTTCGTCGTAAATCTATTTGCGGGAGTTTTCGCGAACAAATAAAACGCCATCCAGCAATAATAATTTACCAACTTTTGTGTCGATGCCGACTTGTGAGAAGAGCCTCCCCTCAGAAAAGTAATAGTGGGTCCAAATATACCGTAGCTTGTAGATTACAGTACAAAAAACCTAATTCGGTTTTAAGGGCCTAGGATGCCCCGTTTCTACGCTCTACATTTTGTACAATGTGTCTAAGATTATATTTTTCTTTGCCAATTATTCCGTACCATAATCTATCAAATTCTTCGTTTTTCTTGTTAAATCAGTGTGATGCAAGCCTGGGCAACGTTTTTCTACCAGTCTACCAAGCAGTATCATATTTATAGGGTTTTTGTCGACAACTTCTTATAAATGGTACAAAGCCGTCATTTCCCTTTACAGCATAATATATAATGCACATTACATTGCTAAACGTAGCTTCTTAACTCAAAAAGACGTAGTATTCTCCGTAAACCCACGGTATTTTTGAGATCCCGATTTCCAATCCATCACCTTGCATGGCACGTACCACCCGATCGCCCACGTTCCCCTCTCCTCCTTGCGTTCGCACGTTCCACGTGCGGCGGCAGGCGGTGCGATTCTGCCGCCAACGCGCTTTCCTCTGGTCGACTCCCACCCTCCAGCCTCCTCGCCCGCCCCCCCCTGTCCCCCCGCCCCCACCCCTCGCGTGCCCGTGCAGCGCGACAAAGGCGCGCGCAGCGGCGCCGCGGGAAAAGGATTCCTAGCGGGGAGCGGTGCTAATTGCGTTAGGTGTGAAAGAGTAACAAATTTTGAAAGTTCTATTTAGCGGCGCGGCGACGTGGCCACCGTACCAATCGCGCGCGCCTCGGGGCAGCCTTTCGCCCCCGCCCCGCCACGCCGCGCCGCGCCCCGCACCGCACCGCACCGCACCGCACCGCACAGCACCGCACCGGGGCGGCGCGGGCACGGAGCGGGGGCGGGAGCGTCCGCGCGGCAAATACATTGCGGAGAGGCACCGGCGGAGGCGGAGGAGGGTTGCGACGAGGGCGTGAGGACGGTGCGGAGAGCTAATTCAACGCGGTGGCAACGCGGGGCGGGCGGCAAGGCGACGGGCGATGCAAAGTGGTATCGGCGATGGCGTGTCAAGTGCGGTGGGAGACTGCGGGCTACGGCAAGGGTACAGGCTGCGGGCTGGGTGAGCAACAGAGCTGCGGAGGGTGGCGCGCCGAGCCGAATTCATTGCGAAGGAGCGGCGCCGGGGACGGTGAGCGGCGGTGGGCGGAGGCGGCGGGGACAACGCGGAGCGGAGAGAGCGGCGCGGCAAATACATTGCGGAGAAGCATCGGCGGCGGCGGTGGCGGGAGCGGGCCGGAGCCAGGGCGCGGAGCGGCGCGCTGGTAACGAGGCTAATTGCGTGGCGACGCGGCCGGCATGCCGGTCACGGCGCGCGCGGGCGCCGCGGCGCCGACGCCGACGCAGGTGGACGCGCGCTCAGGAAATTGGCGCTCCGCTGTCGCCGCCGCCGCCGCCGCGTAATGAAATGTGCATGGCCGCGCCGCGCCGCGCCGGGGTCCGCCGTCCTTCTCCTCGCTGCGAGGTTTGCGAGGCGGCGGACGCCCACAAAAGGCGCCGATGACGGACGTCCAATGGGCTGCCGCTCCTTATTTACTGCCAGTAGCCTGCAGAAGCAAATATGTTGCCGTAGAGTGGGCGGAAAACGTAGTCTTGAAGGAGAAAAAAATTGGCTGTACTGGAACGGCACACGTGAAAACTGAAGCTTCTTTCTTCCTCGTCATACGATGTAAGCTGTGACGCACTGAGTATGAGGATGTAGTTGTAGCATCAGGTACAGAAATTGCGGATTAACAAATCAAATATTCAGTCAAAATTGAATTGTTGGTTTGTTCGGTAAATAGAAACTGTTTCTTGCGTGTTTTGTTTTAATTTTCCCAGCCTTCCTGGATATTTAATGAAACTATTCACACCTCTCACTTGGCCAGAGGCTGCTTAGTGTTCCCCCAATTTATGCATTGAGAAATTAGATGTATAGGTGATCACATGCGGATTCAGCTCACTAAGACAGCAATGTGGCGCATTCGATTAGTTTTGAAGCAAAAACTAAGGCGATAATGTAGTAGAATAAGATAAACTAAAAGAGGGAAGCGTTTGTATTAATGAAAGACGCGTATGTTAGCAAATCACTTATTATTATGTATGTTTCATCAACAGAAAGATGGGGTCATGTTTCTGCAGAAGTTTTGGTCCGCTTAAAAGAATACTACGCAGTTTCCGAAACATCAAGACATCGTTGCGACCGGCTAGACACTACTACAATTGGGGAAGAACAAAACACTCAGGAAGAATCTCCAATTGATACAGAACAGGAACGTCGCTTGTGGATTGTTCGTTACGTTCACAACTCTCCGGAACTTCTTAATGACAATAACAATGTCATGACAATGTGTTGATCAACAACTATAGAGTTCCATGCGGCGACGAAGAAACACTACGCCGATTACTTTCGCTACTTCAGTCGTAATACAGCTTCGTTCCGTTAAATATGATCGAAAAGAAAAAGTTTACATATTTTAATTTCCTCTCGAATATGCTACCTAAATAATACTATTTCTTTACATTTCATGAAAATTTATATAAAATTCTAATCTAAATAAGTATCAAAATTACACATATTAAAAACGAGATTCTGAATGTAAGCAGAAGGATTTATTGAGAGAAGAAAATGTGTATCCCGGCGGGCAAATAAAAACCAGGGTGATCCTGATAGTTTATATTTTGTTTCTCAGCACTAGAAATTATTTTCAGAATTCCATTTAAACTGTTTTCTATTTTTCTTAATAATAAAATATTAGTATACCAAATGCTGGAATTTAAATATGTCTTGCTTTTTCCTTTCTGAAGTAATTCTCTGTTGGTGAACTTCAACAAATAGTAAATTTGTACTCTCACAACAGTTTTCAAAACAATCTTGTTCACTTCACAACAACTTAGAAAATTGATGTCTGAGAGTTTGTGTAATTACTGAGTAGCAATATTTCGATCAGCAATTAATTTTCCAAATTCTGTCATTAAAATTAATTCACACTTTCACAGATATTTAGTAAAACTGGCAGAACAAAGATACGTTTGAAGTTATTTTTAATATTTTCAAAGCAATAAACTTCTTTGTTGTATCTTCTTCTAGGCTCCCACTCAACAAGATTTTGTATTTTTCTCAAGGATGCAACTCCATAACTTCCACAAAATCAAAAACATACTGCTTGGCATTCATTTCTACTAAATCCATATTTAACCCTCTAATGCCCGATGGGAGTTCTCGAACTGGTAGATAGATCCGGAGTAATAGATATATACGTATGTCATAATGTAATTGATGAATGATAATCGTAAAAGTAAACGAAAATACTTATGCTGAAACCTTAAAGTCGGTTTTTATAATTATTTTGAAGGCGACAGAAAAATATATGTTAAAAGTCCTAAGTGCTAGTAATATGTAGTATAAAACTTATTTGTTAGGTCAATCAGTGCATTGTACCTTTGCAGCGTGAGAACAATACTGATCCACCAACATGTACACTATGTGTACACAATAAATTAGCAATGTACTAAACCACTTAACAAAACAATATAAGCTTCATTATTTGATCTGAAGTGCTAGATACTATGGATCTTGAAATGTGAATAATAGAAACCAAATATTCCTAGAATGTTTTATTTGCTTTGGCATAAATATTTTTAGATAAATTAATTTTTACCTATTTTTTACAGACAAAATGGATGAATTAATTCATTGGGTGCACCTGACATGCAAAACATCAACATAGATTAGACGGACTTACTATGTAAATGATAATTACTTAATTACATACCACTGCACTAATCTCCTGCACGTATTGAAAAAAACTAGTAGTGCTATAGAATGGCACAGACTTTCCTGTATTAGTTTTCTATTTCCTTTGTTCTCGGCTAGCTATTCGAACTTGCCACATACTCTCGCCAGCTGCCATTTATCGTCCCAAAACTACATTTTTTTAAAATTTTCATAATATTTCGGTTTCCTAATGGTAAATCAAAATATTAATGTTAGAATATTAAAGAACACTAAAACCTCGTCCTAAATGACAGTTTTTTTTGACCATTTTTTAATCGTTTTTAAGAAAATGGCGATTAAGCACTACTAAAAATGCGAAATTTGAAGCTTTTTTTCGCAGAAAATGTTTGAGTTTTCGAAACACTTCATTTGAAGTCACTTAAGAACATTAACTTACAAATACAATTTGTTGGAAATGTGCCTATTAAAGGTGCGAGAGGTCTTTCAATAACTTACATTTGTGTAATTTTTGGAAAAACAAAAAATACCTTAAATTGAACTTTACGTCATATTAAAGAGCCTAATTAGCACTATCCGTTCGAAAAGTTTGAAGAAAAACTGGAGCCATTTATCAAAAAAATGGCGTTTGAGCGTTTCCGAAAATGCGGAATTTTAAACTAGTTTCCACAGAAAAACTGTTGAGTTTTCGAGAAATATTATCTGACATTATTTAAAGCATATGTACTCATAAATACAATAATGTGAACAAATCGCAGCTAATGTAAATATTAACGACGTGAGAGATAAGTAAAAAAATACATTCTTGCAATTGTTGAAATATGGCTTATATAAATAAAAGAGCAATATGGCGGTAATGTCAACTCATAGAGTACAGTTAGTATTGTCTCTACCAATAGTTTTAGGAAAAATTTAGAGCCTTTTTTTTGAGAAAAACTTGTATTTGTAATTTTTTTAAATCGTGAAATATTGCGTGCAATATGTGCAAAAAATACTAAACTTTTTCAAAAATGTACACAGACTTAATGAAAGAACTCACTTTGGAGAACAAATTTTATTTGGAGGAAAAATCTCTACCTTCAATTTTGTAGTTGTAGAAACACGCCGAAAAATATTCAAACTTTTGCAATTCAGAGTTAAGCGTGAAAAACGGACCTATGTGATTGTGTAAGTAATTTTAATAAGTGTATTTTATTCTATTCTTATAAGGAATTTAAAGAAAATATTTGGAGCCGTTTTTTGAGAAATTTTTGAAAATGTCCGGGGGCTTCATATAAAGAAGCGGTTGTTTAGAAAATATACGATATCTATATATTGTACATAACAATATTCTGTACTGTATATTCTTGTACTTTTTACTCTCTCAACCTACCTCAATTTTTAAACACTTTCAAGTTCACAGTATCTTCTTGCCATTATATATAACACGGACTAAGGACAATGCATGCACACTGACATTCTTTACTACTTTGATTACGACTTTCTTTCAAATGTTCCACCAATGTCTATAACTGATAAATCATCAAGGTTCACACACGGACATTACATAATCTTATTCAAACCCAAAGGAATTTCTTAATAATTCTGGACATTGATGAAATCAGTAGTAGATTCCAGTCGTCATCCTCTGATGGCGTTCAGCTAAATTATTAGCATTGATGCACTCTTGAGTCTGTAATGTAAAGCTAGGCGAAAAATGTCCAGAAAAGTAATTATTTTGGAAATATATTAAGATTTATGGGTGTAAATCATAGACTATAGAACTCCAGACCTTTAAAGGAAGCTAGCATAAAAGTTTTATCGGTATTGGTTCAGTAGATTCAGAGATTATCGCGCTGTAATTCAACGCACTTGTCTTTTTTTATTAGTATAGAAGATAGTAGATTACATTTGTGAATACAAATGATTTCTTATGAAGTTTTTCGAAAATCGAAAACTGTGAAAGTGCGCTCAAACGATATTGAGTTTTGAGCTCAAATGAGCACTTTCAGAAATTCTCAAACTTTTTAATTTTATTTTTTTGAAACCTGCTCCGAATTTTTTCAACAAAAAGTTGCACATAGTTCCACGTTTTTCACTCCTGTAATATTCTTAAAATCGTATTTGAAATCTACCCTTAGGGGACCAATAAACTGAGAAAATGTGAAGAATTGTTTACGTGTCCATAGATGGCCGTTGGGAAGAGGATGGTGCAATGTAGAATAGCTAGTCCGAACTAGTGCGAGAAAGTATTCTGTAGCACCACTAGTTTTATTCTGGTACACGCTTCTACAAGCAACATTCCGCATCAAACTAGGAGGACGACCTTAGCAAGGGCGCAGAGTGTTCCCGGAAAAGAAATTTAGCAACATCCGAATAGAATATAAGTCCAAACGAGAAGGCTGAAGGGACAGCCCAGAGACGCACGCGATGGAGAATGAAGGAGCGTCCGAGAGCTGATACCGGGCGGGGGAGGGGTCGCGCTGGCCCCCTCCTCAGCACCGTCCCCCGCTGGCCTTCCGGGCTGCCCGCTCGCCATGAATTAAAGATGACGCTGCTGGGGAACAAATTGATTTGATAACATTACCGGCTGCCCCGCACCGCGCCCGGGCACCGGTGGGCGGCTGTGCGATGGAGACGCGGGAGGGGGGGACGACTCTGCTCCCAACGCTACCAAAACGTCTACTTCAGCATAATGTCATTCTCCCAATATAACACAAAAGGGCAATGGAATAATACGGAATGTTTAGCCGGAAGATACATCCGTGAATGAGAAATGGGTGTAAAGTTTTTGAAAATTGTATCAAATTTAGAACAAAATATTTGTTATTTTATAAAATTGTTCCAAAATACGTGTGAATACTTCACTTTTACAGAATTTTACATCATATCAATATATTAATAAAATATTTCAATTTAATTGCCAATAAATGCGAAAACTATGGCTTCTACTAGCAAATGGAGTTTTCCAATCGTTAAGGAAAGTCTTGAAGATGCTACATGTACGTATACTTTTAAATAGTTTTCTAGACGATTACAGAAGCCAGAAAATAATTCCCATTAAATTAACGTATAAAGTAAATTTAGACATTTATTTGGATGATGTGACAACGTATTGTAAACCGCACTTATTAATTTCTTGAATGTTTTAGTATATTTTGGTGAAAATTATTTGTATTATTATTTCTACAACAAATAATATGTGAGGAATTATTTGCATAAAAGTTTGCATACGGCGCATGCTTAATGTTAGGGGGGTTGCCCTGTGGTCATGCACTTCAGCTTTGGGAATGAGTGACAATAGAAACAAATCTGTAAGCCGAGTTTGCGAAATATCCATGACATTTTCTAAACACAACCATTTTAGTGGTTAGGAAATACGTTTTTCAATTGTGTCTGCATTTAATCTAAATTAAGTAACATTAGTTAACAAATAGTATAGTCTAGTAATATAGTGGATCACCATAATTGGTTTATAAATGTACGAGAATGAAAAACTGTAATTATTGCCACAGGACTGGCTGATAGTGACCTAATTCAGAGGGAGCGGGACTACTCGCTAATGAAAGGGGGGATCTACAACCAAGGTGAAGGAGCCCTGGTCTTGGTATTGGTTAAGAAGCATTCTCTCAGCTTAGCTTATTTATTACCATAACATTAATAGGTACAATATTCTTTGCCATAATTGAGACTGAAGGCCCTAAGAATGGTTATACTGTACACGTTCTCCATTCAGCACACGTTCTCGTATCGCTCCTCTGCCATGGCGCCAGTCACCTATAATATGTCGTCGACAAGAAGTCGGAAACTCAAAAGAGGAGGTTTCTAAGGGGCCATGGGATTATATGAGCTCGGGTCACGTGACATTCATGTTGAAGTGCGGGTCGTTCAAGCTGCCAGAACGTTCAGAAATAGTAAGCAGAATGACAAATGTAAACGAGTAGAAATAAACAAAGCGGTGAATTTATTTATTTTTTATATTTTATAAACAATTTTTGTTTTAGCCGGTTCAGCTTTTAAAATCAACATGGCCAGATTTTCCATTACAAACGTTGACGTCAAGTTGAAAGTTTTTTTTAAAGTAAAGTATACGTAAAATTGAAAATTATGAATTAGATCACTTTTATGTTTATTAATAATAAAGTGTAATTAATTATTTTAAATCAATTTATATTTTAATTTAAAATAGCTGAAAAATAATATGATTACTTCTTGACACAAAGTATCCTCAATGTAAGTATTTTTTTTAAGTTTTCAATGTTTTTTAAAAATACTTCAAGTTAATTTAACAGATGAATTTTTTATTACAGTTTGGTATGATAGCGGTATGGCATGTGTGCAATTTTTCAGATTTTTATCTGATCCCCCAACAGAGATATTACAGTTCAAAATTTGGAAAAAATCCAAAATCCTAATTTTCAAGTGGCGCGTTATAAACCGTATTTTACAAAAACTGCACTGTTGTGTATAAAAGCACAGAAAAAATTAAGGCTGTAATTCTATTCCTTCTTTGAGAAATTACTCTCTGAAAATCGAATTTCTTTCATTCACGTTTCATAGATTTGATTGTAAATATTTCCCAAATAAAAACATAGAAGATAGGTAAATAATATTTCGATTTGCAGGTTAGAGTACACAGAATAGAATGAGTTTTTTGTTATTTACGTTAGTAATCACGCACCTGGCCCCTTAGCAACCAAACATCTAAACAACGCTTTAAGTATGCGTTCATAGCAACGGCAATTAAAATGCTCGGAGTCAATTAAAAATATTTTAGCGGACTTTCGGGTTTAGATTTAATCAGTGCTCGTAAATCTTGGGATAAATATGACTTTGACACAAAACACAATTTTGGGAATAAATGTAAACAATTGTCAGAGGAATATGTACCCCTTTCTCTTGTATATTGTTCACGGTCAAGTCTGCAAGTCTTATCCCCGGCAAGCACCAAATACTCCAGAAACAAGAATGACCTTCAAAAGCAGGTATATGTGATCGTCAGCCTCTAGTGAGAACTTACTTACTTGCTCTTCCGATTATTTAGGCTTGTAATTAGCTTAGATTTTTTCTTCAAATATTCAATAACTTTATAATAAAATTTTAAATAATTAGCCTTCAGTATTTATTATTATTATTTCAAATTATAGGGAGTGAATAACTTACGTGGATACTCAGTCTTCTCATGTATTTTTATACATTTTTCAGCATACTAAAGTATGACTAGTTGGTTTGAATGTTTTTGATCATTCGTTCAAAATGCTAGCATAAATCTTCGTTAATGCCTCGAACAGTCATTTTCGTTCGTCTATCACAAAATAAACCATACGCTTTTTCATTAGTGGTTTCATATTTAGAAGACATCAACCTCTATCTTGCATCGTCTGCTTCCTGCAGAATACCATTGGCACGAAACTATATGCTGATACTTCGAAGTTCCAGGACATTTTTTCTCAATCAGCTTGTATTACCAGAAAAAGCATTCAACTGTTTAATCACAAACAAAGTACCCAGTACAATCAACCCTTGCTAAAGAAAACCGAGAGCAATGACAATTTTTTCTTAACTCATGAAAGTGATAAAAGTTTATTTTGAATAAGCGATAAACTAGAAATAACAAAATACATTGTATGTGACTCGTCCTCTATTAGTCTTTAAGGACTCGTGACATAAATAACTATTATTCTAGAATGCTAGAACAACCTAACACTGAGTAATTTAGAAAAGAGTAAACGCGAAAAAATGACGAACCGCGTAAAACAAAAATGGCCGCCATTTGCAAACCAGGAACAATAATAAAAAGTTAAAGATGCTTTTGAACAGCCAAAACGTAGATAAATGTATGTACAAAACATGATTTTTTTTTCGAGATGGCGAAAGTGCTGGACCACTTAAAATGGATTGACCCTATTCTGAGAAGTCGATGTTATGAAACGTGTTTTGGAAGTCATAATCTGGGAAGTGGCGACGTTCGTCCCCCGCTAGAATGCGACCTATAAGTCGACTGGCGTGGTTCTGCCTCTATATATCTCCACCAGGCGGGGCACCACCGCTGCTGGGACAAGCTGTAAGTTCCCGACTTGTCTCTCCACAAGTATAGAAGTGTATTGCATGGAAGTCTGTGTGTGTATGTGTATGAGAGAGCGAGAGAGAGAAAAGAGGAGATGAGAGGACAAGGATGAGAAATAAAATATCGCAAGCTCTCCGTGGCCCGTTTGTTACGGTACTATGACAGAATACGACCACGGAAAATTACCGATCTGAGCAACCGACAGTTTGAATTCTCCTTCAATGGTCTGATTTGGCCAAGCTTTGTGGCCCAGTTAGTGTCGAAAATTCACCACCTACGGGATTCGAACCCTCCCTGCCAGAGGCACTGCTGTGGCAACGGTTGTTACCTTGAGCTACCTCAGACATTATGGCCAAAATCATGGAAGCGGGCAGATTATGCGTTTTTTAGCTTGTCTTTTAAATAACAAATAATCTATTGCAAATTTATTTAGTAGTATTCCTCTCTGCAAATTCTGGTTGGCTATGAAAGCAAATGAAAGTTAGTGACCTATATATAAGAGCAGTGAAAGTACCGTACGTAAATTGTACTAGTAGGGTGAAGATAGGTCGAAGAATATCTGAAGAATTCCCTGTCATCAAAGATCTGCGACAATGATGTGCAATCGCTCCCACATCTTCAAAATATATTTAACATCTGCTCTGGAGAGATGGAGGCGAACTTGCGCGAATATGGGAATTTCAATCGGGACGGGTTAACTGTTCACTTTGCTTTTTGCTGATGACCAATTAATATTGGCAGAAGATGAAGATGATATCCATTACGTGTTGAGGAAGCTGTTTGAAGAATGCCAGAAATGAGTAAAAGTGAAGCTGAAATTATTGAAAGAATAAGAAAAGGGAAACAAGTTACAAAACAGCTACACAATACTCTATGGAGCACACAAATAAGATCCTGCACGAAGATAGATACACAAGTCTATTGTAGAGAACATTCTTACCTACGGAGCAGAAGTGTGGGAAACAACGGAAAAACTAAAGAAAAAATTAAGAGCAACAGAAATGCGTTATTGGCGACGTTGTTGTCAGCTCACGATTCAGCATAAGGAATAAGGACAGAATAAGGAATGAAGATGTTTTAGCAAGACTAAACATAGGGTCTACAATAAATTTTGTGGTGGCAGCAGAGATTTTGTGATAATCCATGATAAATTTCAAGGATAATGAGATATCAACCACAATAAAGGAGTTTATAAGCTCCTTTATTGTGGTTGATATCTCATTATCCTTGAATTTTATAGGGCCTACAATTTTAGACACTGTGGAGGCAAAGTGCCTACGATGGTATGGACATGTGCGTCGATAGTATGAGGGAAAGTGGCCAAAAATAATGATCGAATGAACCCCTGCTGAAAGAAGAGGGAGACCGAGGACACATTGGAAGGATGCAATAAATGAAGCGATGGACGGAAGAAACCTGCAAGAAAATGACTGGAAATATCGTATCCAATGGAAGCTAGGGTGCGATAAGCAACTCTAAGTTGTAATAAATTCGAAAAAAAATATATATATATTTGCAGAATGCTTTCTATTTGGAGTTTCAGAATATTCTGCAGCAATTACATAAGGAGGTGTTATTTTAATACTGGTACAACTCCCCGTTTTTTGAGAAATTGAGTTAACTCCATTTTTAGGTCCGCGCAAGTGTTATACACTTATTCGGAAACTGTCAGAACTTCAAGTTCTTTCTGTGGACGACATAGCGCATCACAATAAAAGTAAATCATTGGAGATTGCAATCTATTTATTTTGATAGTGGTACAACTCCAGTGATACGATTGCGTGTTTCTCTACAAGTCTCGTAATGAGTGATTTTCGAGATATTTTTAGCTTCTGCGACGAAATGATGACAAAGAGATAAGGGACAACGAAATTAATATAATTATATTATATTTTATTTAACACAGAAAAACTTAACTGTTTTTGTGTTAAAAGACCTTCAAAAGTCTGTAATAAGAAGGAAGAAAAGTAAACAAATTTATTTCTGTAACTGGCTAAAAATTAGATTGATCAGATTTGTCAAACAGAAGTCTTTTATAATTATGTACACGTAAACCTTAAATTAAGAATGTATCTAGACAGTAACATTGAATTAATATTTAATCTGTTTTAATAATTAAATATTGTCTTCATTTCTAACTTTTCTTAGAACGACATTACCGATTTGGCCCATCAACCTCATTTTTACTGTGGTATAATTCCTTTACACCCCCAGTATTCCGAGAAACATTCAGTATGCTCATTCATATCATCTTCAGACGAAGTAAATATCTTATAAGAGAAAAACATACATTTTTTGTCTAGCTTCATCCCCGACGTTTTATAATCATTTAACTTTAGAGCTCAATATCTCTTGAAATGAGTGTCAGTGGAGTTGTACCACTATTAAAAAAACGCCTCCAATTGTTTTTGATTCCTTTTAAGATGACAAGTAAGTTTTCAATTAACACGGATTGTAATTTCAAAAGAATGTCGTTCTCCAAGATTTCAATGTGCAAATTTCTTATAACTACGGAAAACCTTTTGTTATTGGAATCATCATAAGAATGAAACTGCCTTTGTCAAGGTTTTAATTACTGCACCATAGTCTTATATTTGTGAACAACTGAATTTTGATTTTTTTATATTATCTCAATAGAAAAGAAAATTTATTTTTATCAGTAATTTAGAAATTTTCGAAGCTGCTACTGGCGAATTATCGTGGCTTCGTTTTAAAACAACCAAATCTGTAAATAATAAAAACATGATATAAATCTTGTAATGATCCGGTTGACTTTATTGTCCCATAAGTTAAATTCTCTAATTTATTCATTCCCATACGCTCATCTTTATATTCTTCCCAATTTTATCATTACAAAAATAAATATTGATTTTACAAAATATCAAACATGCATATTAAATTGCCAAGTCACTCGTAAACAACTAAGAAAGTTTCCACAAATTATTTGTAATAATATAAAATTTACAACTACGTAAGACCCCTAGGTCAGGTATAAATATTGTTTAAATAAATTGTGAAGTTATTGATCAATTTATGTACAATTTGTGTACAGACATTACCGCGGCTGAACTCTGGAAACCTCATCGTATTGTTTCATATTTAAAGGAAATAACGACTTTTACGCTACATAAGTCTACATTGTAAAATAGAGAAAAAGAGGTGACCTAAAAGAAAAGTTATCTCACACCCTGGAAACTGTGATATATTTTCCAGGAGTATAAAAAAGGAGGAAATTTATCTTAGCAAAATCTTATCAGTGTTACGTAATGTCTCTTCTACGTAGTCGCTAATGACAAGAACTGTCGATACGACTTAAAATATATAGTTTTAAAGACTATTTGTGAAAGAGCAGTTTAATAAAACGATCTGACAAAAATTAAAACATTGAGAATTGTTTAAATGCTTGTAGTAATTGAAAAATTTCTGGCCATTGAAATTATTCACTAAAGCGAGCCAACTAAAGAAAAGCAGGACAGCCGCAAATGTGGAGACAAACTGCATTTAACATTTTGTCTGTCTCTTGTAGTTTCTTTCGATATTGAAGCAGTCTCACCAGTTGTGCGGCCGCGGCAAAAGGTATAGCGCCAGTGCTGCGCTCTATCGGCAATCCCGCAATACAGAGTTTCAACATTCGGCCACAAGCCGCAGCACCAACTAAGGCATAAAATGAAGCGCCGCATGAATACGCTCCAAGTGAATGTAGACTTGTAAATACACACTCATTTCGTTATTTTTGACATTTGTATGTTGAATAAGAAGAATAAATAGTATTTAAAAAATAAAAATTTATTGATTTTTATTTATGTTAACCATCAAAAATCATCAACAAACAATTTACAATCAGTGCTTATCGTCGAAGTATATTCTTAAATTAATACCGTTGATACAATCTTAAGTATGAAACTATGTATGAATTAAAAATCATAATTGCTTGAAGCACCCTAATAGTAACTTATGAATCCTTTAATTCCAATATCATGTCAGTTTCATATTTTGTTATAACCCACGTATCACATATCTGGGACCATTCTTGACCCCAAAACCATTATTTTGTTATTAATTTTATGAATATTCGCGTAATTTATATTCTCAGACTTCTAGAAATGCCTCCGTGCCTTTATTAAGCAGGTCCCAAATTATTTTCTCATCATTTCCATATTAGATTAGAGATATTTCTATTGTTCTCATTAAGTGGGTCTGGAATGATCGAAGTTATAGTCTTATACTGCGATTTTTGTAGGAAGAGCTCTCAAGGCCACTCAAATCCCATCTTCGCGATGGAATATGTCACGGCATTTGGCGTCTTTTCTCGGTCTTGCCGGTAGAAGTCGCATGATCGCAAGCACTGCTTCATACGGTCGCGATCGTGCGAAATCTAGCGGAACGACTGTGAATGACACGAAATGCCGTGACATATTCCATCGCGAAGATGGGATTTGAGTGGCCTTGAGAGCTCTTCCTACAAAAATCGCAGTATATGTTTGTTTTTTCTTATTTTCATTTGAAACATCGTGTCTTCTGATAAGAACTTTGCCGTAGTAATTTGTCAAAAAATTAACTTGTAGATGCGTTTCTATTCACAAATAGAATAATAAATTAATTAAAATTATTTATTTCTATAAAAGTGTTACGAAAAATTATTTTTTTAATTAAAATTCACCTAGTTCATAAACTTCCAGAAGGAGTTTCAGATAGTCCTACATATGAAATGTAGACAATATCATATTCTTTTGAATGCTCAAACCGGCAAATGTTTAGGATTTGATTTACCACCTGGCGGGCCGATTTTATAACCATGTCATAATAGTTATTTATGTATCAAGAGCGTTAAGAAGATGTTTTTGCCCCGAGGGCGACTTCCAAACCCGAGGGCCCGAATACCTTAAAGAACCGACACCTTAAGTTTAATATCAAACGATGTATTACTTACAATATGAGTTTACAGCTGGGCGTTGATGTACATATTTCCAGATACCGCCAACATTTAAATAGTGCATATGGATTGCGATCGTTGGCAGTTGTCGAGTGACTTGCGCTATTCTCTCTATAATTTTAAATATAGTTGCTTTTTTAAAGTAATTCAGCTAGTATTGTAGGCTAGTGCGTTTTGTTTTTTGTTTTTCATTTATTTCAAGCTATTATACTTTAC
>JAHLJT010009419.1:71913552-71932312 GCA_031308135.1 Acheta domesticus | reverse complement strand
TGGATGAGCGGCGAGGAGGTGAGCGGCCGAGGGAAGTGAGCGGCCAAATGTTAGAGCGCTGAGTTGGGTAGCGGCGAGATGGAGAAGAGGCGAGGATTTTTGGAGGGGTTTTCTCGAAGGATGGCGTGGTCTTTGAATTTCTTCTGAAATCCCCGGAATCGATTTTTAGTGCGGGAAGAAATATCGTGCGAAAAATGTCAAGTGTTCTACGACTACGTCTTCTCGGGGTCTCCCCTCGCCAGAACGAGTTCGCGTAGTGTCGCTACCGCTGCCTACTCACCAAGCCGCCCCCGCACCGCTCGCCGCCCACGCCTCGCGCAGCATCCTCTGCAGCACCCTCCGCCCACCCACACACAGCCTCACCGCTCACTGGCAAGCGCGTTCTCGCCCCGTCCCGCTCCTCCCCGCCCCACCCCTCTTCTTGCCAACTCGCCGCATTAGCATCGGCCTCTTCGCGCCTCAAATCGATCGACGGAGACAGAAGACGCGCGCGCGCGGCCGTCGGTCAGCCACCTGCAGCCGCCTCCGCATTCGCCTCCCCCTCTTCGGCCGCCACTTACAGTAGAAGGTTCATGTTCTGAACGGGCGATAATCCATTCTCCGCAAAGTAGGTTCTGTGTGGTTTTGGTTCATCGTCGGAGAACTTGATCCCATTGACCCTTACCATGCCAAGGGACTTCAGGAAATTATTTAAACCTATCATGTTCTGTATTTGTCAATAACAGTGGTTTTCCTGAACTTCCAGAGATTGATCTGAATAGGCAAAACTCGTTTCACAAGATGTTTTATTGTTGTTGTTGTTGCTTTATGATTGGTAAGTGATAATGGGCCCATTGAAGCTTCCCAGATATGAACTTTAGATAATTTTAATAGTCCACCAACACTTATATGTACTATTAATATGTATTTTCTGAGCTTTGAAAATTCATTTGAATGAACGTAAATTCATTTTCCGCAATATCTGTTTTGTTTTCTTTAGACGGTCCAGGCATATGATACTCCTCAATGACCATATTCCCGCACAAATTATTGACAAAATGTTAAAAACATAAAATTAAAAATGAGCTCATAAATAGAAGCAAGTGGAAATTTTTCTTTGTACAAGAATTCTTATCTATTTTGCATTCTAATATCTGTTGTATACAAACCAAAATAAATGTTTTACATATAGTACAAACAAACAATTAGAGATACGAATTAATAATAGCTATTGGAAACGGAATGAGGTAAGGAATCAAATAAACATAACTATTTTTATAGACAATGTTGTATCAGGTCTCCATTTCAGTAGGGTAATCTTGATCTCTAAAAGAATACATACAAATCAATAGATTAAATTTCTAGTAATAAACATGTGGAGTTCACATATAATAAATATCACTAGATTATTTCCACTGACATCACTGTTGAAACAAAAATTATGTTTAACTACTAAATTCCAAATGAATTTCGCGCTGCGAGAAAACGTTTCGATTTTGACTGAAAAATGTAAATATTTGATTTTTCCTTCCACCTATACGCGTACTGCGCTTACCGGCTAAATTCCCATACTCGCTGACGTCATGCGTGTCGGCTGCAAGTCTTCAAGAGGAATAGGCTGCGCATCAGTTACATATTTGCTGTTCAAGTGTTGCATTATGGAACAGCAACATTTTGTATACTGGGTACCGTAAAGCGCTGTTGTACCGTAAATACGTATTCTATACTATGTTAATGCAAATAAATGAAAACTGCTTGTGTAAAAATATTTAATTTACTACAGAGTTGTACCATATTATCTCTATTTGATGTGCTTGAGCAGTGTGCTATTTAATGAAAACCTTTTTGTGTAGTGTTGTTCTGCAGCATTTTTGCTGCTACAAATCGCAATAATGTGTAATAATAATGTATTGGTATAATACGTATCATGTACATAATGTATTTAAAGAATATGATTAACTTAGCCGCCAATAATAATGAAAATTATGTCAGTTCCAGATCTCTTTAGACTGGGCCAGAAACTAGCCAGTAAGCCTCGCGGCATCTCACAATATATTCCAGAACATATTGTCATTGCGCAAGAAAGTATGATACATTCATATGATTCCATATTTTAGAGGAAAGGAAAGAAAATGTCTTCAGAAAATAGATCTATCTTACTAGTAAAAAATTTCATAAATTATTTAATAATACAGTTGTTATATTCACTAAAAGATCTTCTTCAGCGCAAAATAAAGGGGTTTCACTCAGAAAAAAACTTTTGCGGAAGACATAGGTTTTGAGACGCGTCAGTTTCCCTGTCAACCGCCGATTTCGCCCACGTAAAAGTGGAAAATCTCTCACTGTGCGCCACTGTTCGGTGGCGAGTAAAGCCGTAGCGTGAATCAGCGCGCAGATTGACCACGTTGCCCTCCGCCGCCCCGCGCAGACCCTCGCCCTTCGGTCCGCGGGCATAAATCAACCGCCCGCCCGCACCGCCCACCCGTCCGCCCGCGCCCAATTTCATAATGGCAAGCGCAGCCTAACACAATAAGCGGCGAGTGGGCGGGCGAGCTCGCTGAACCGCCGGACGCGTCGGTCGGTCGGTCAGCGGCAGCTGCCCTGCAGCCCTTGGACGCCGCGCCGCACCGCACCGTCCACGGGCGCCGGCGCGCGAGCGCGCGAGCGCGCGAGCGTGCACGCACGCACGCGTGCTGGCGGCCTCGGCCGGGGCGCCCCATCAGGCCGCCAATTTTCCACTGCGCGACCGCGGATTGAGCGGGTGAATCAGCCACGTTAGCGCCGACCGCGTCGCTCCCGTACGCCCCACCCCTCCACGCCACTCCCCGACGCACCGCGATGCCGGCCACCAGCGGCCGCGTTCCCCGCTATAGGTGTATCCGTACCACGCATCACCTTGCTCACTCCCGTGTCACCATGCCACATAGCGGTGCTTCGTTCTGATTCTTTCCTTCCATCTGTTTCTGAATCCTTTTGCCGCGAAGTTCATTATCTGTTCCTGCCCCGCCCCGCCACGCCCACCCGCTTTGTGTCAACCGCCATCGGTCACATTCCGCGCCCTCCAAGTTCCAAACACATGTCCCAAGTGGTACGAACACTTACCGAAACCGGGCGTCATCTCTTGGACTCTATACAATATTGTACGGCCAACAAATTCAAACCGTGTCTACTTGTAGATGTTGCTGTACCTTGCGATCAAAAAGTCGCGTCGTAACCAAGGAGGCAGAGAAACGTCTTGAATACAAGAGTTTGGAAATCGAGATCAGCCGAATGCGGGGCGTAAAAGCACAGGCCGTACCGATAGTCTTCGGAACTCTGAGATTTGTTCCGCAAAATTTGTGTAAGAACTTGTCTAAACTCCCAGGACATTCAAAAGACTGGAAAGTGCCAGAAATTGCTTTGTGACAGCCCACATTTTGCGCAAAGTATTGTAAAGGGACCGACAGTCTCTAAATCTGCTTTTTAGGTAGATGGTTGAACCCTTGACTGGGATTTGTATTCAGCCGACTCATAACATCTTTAATCGTGATGCATAGAAATGATAATAACTAATAATAATATTAATATTTATTATCATTATGACCGATGGCCGAGATCTGTAAGACTGTAGTGCCGCAGCGGTCTCGGACCAAAAGATCGCGGGTTTGATCCCCGCCTTGGGCATGGTTGTGTTGTGTGTTCCTCCGAATGTTAGTGTGTATCTATTTCATCACTAATTCATCATCATCATCATAATCATTGTTATTTCATCTCGTCCCCAAGAACTAACAACCCTGGGATATAAAAACGGAATCAGCATTAAATTGCTGATTCTCCCCTATAGAAAAAGTAAAGGTGCACCTACCCCTATCTTAAAGTCTAAGCCCCCCCGGTGGGATGCACGTATAGCGTGACCCCAAGATGTCCGATTCGCGAAAAATGATGATAATAGTAATAATAATTATTAATATTTATAATAATATTAATGCTAAACCTATCACGCTGGTGTCCTCATTTCAGTACACTTCTGGCGTAGCACTTAGCACATCACTTTCACCGGTACCAGCACGACTCCAGATCTTTCACTTCATTTTGTGCGTTGCTTTCTGTACTGGGGGTACCCTAATCTCCCTGACCCTTTTCTTGGAAAGATCCCTAACAACCACCCTGAATTCTCACCGCTGAACGACGGCTAACGAACTCTAATCAGGGTTGTACCCGACCCTAGTTCCCCAGCGCTGCTCACACCCAACACCCCGCTCGCCAACCGACGCCCTCCAGCTAGCCTTCGCCCTCGCCCTGTTCTTCCTCAGTCGCAAGATGACCCTCGCCCTGACCAGCAGGATGAAAACAAGTTCTCTCCGAGTACTGGGAAAAAGCTCATTAGCGATCTATTCAAAACTTTCGTGTCACAGGAAATATTGGAGGTTGCTTCTATTTAGTTTGTCGTTTTATTTTTGTAATTTGTTATTTCATCAGAAATTGTATTAGAGAGAAACTGAATTAAATTTAATCTCCTCTGGAAAGGCAAGAATGCTTATTAAGCATAAGGGGCAAGATTATGCCTTCTTTTTATATCATTGCTCATTTCATTTTTATGTTTCATATATTAGTTTACAAATTTACATAATTTCCATCTTTCTGGAAGTCCCGTGATCGAGACAGGTTATTTTCTCCAAAAAAGCCGCCGGCTACATTCCAAAGAGGACGGGAATTAATTATTTCGTATGAAACCCTTTAAAATGGACTGAACTGCATTGAACATATGAACTGCTTCCAAAAATGTCTGAGAGAAAGCGCCAACTCCTGGACGCCGCGGAGCCAGCATAGCATATTGTTGACAAATTCTGAGAATCAGACGACTTTCCAAATAAGACGCATCGAAATCCAATTGTTGCAGCCGAGCTATTTTACCAGGGTTACCAGATTAGGGAATTTTGTCTTCAAAATGGGGATTTTTTTCCGTTGTGGGGAAAAATTGGGATCGTAAATGAACGGAAAATATTTGGGGATTTTTTGGGGAAATTATTTGCATCCGGAGTCGAGAAAGACATATTATTTTGTCATTTATTATGAATAAAAAATAAACAATAGACGTTATTCTCTCTCATTTGAATGTATCAAAGAGGGAAAAATAAACGACTGCTATAGAGAAAGAAAAATATGAGGAAAACAAAGATAGTATATGGCTTCGAGCAGCTCAGAGGACGTTGGTTTATTTGAATTTAAGGTAATAGCCAATGAACCGCTCATGTTGGTCCGTAATTTTGATAATATTTCTTTGACCCCGGTGAATAATCTGATAAGTCGACATTTTGCGGCAAATGAGATAATAATACTCCTGAATTCTCTGAAAGATTTTCTAAATTTTGTGTATTTATAACCAGATAAGTTCAAGTCCTTCTCGTTGATGAGTAATAGACATGTGCAAGTTTGATAACTTTTCTGGCACCTGTGCCTTGGACGCGGCATCTCCCGGATAGCCATGTAAGTACCAACTCCGGCCGCGAAAGCCTACGCTCTCAATAGACATGTGCATTTACGAGCATCAACGTAAATTTCTTAAAGTCGGAAACCTGAACAAGATAAGTCAAGTTGGCTGGTTAATCACGCTATATCAATCATTTGAATCACTGATCAAAATCAAATAAGTCGAGTTGTCTCCTTTTCAGGACTAGATTAGTTGAAATAATCAAGGAGGAGAAATATATTAGCAAAGTTATCAGCTATTCACGAAAAAATTTTTGTTTATGACCCATGACTAACCCAGAATATGTTTAACATGGCCAACTCTTCCTTGAATACAAGCGGAGTGCGTTTATCTGTGTGGATTTTTTTACCTTTGACACGAAGTTGGCCAACAGTGAGAAGAGAAACAGCAAGTGGGTGTATATTACGACCAAGAAAAAGGAGATTCCTGAGAGATCCAATTCCGCGAATTGATTAGACACAGGATAAAAATGCAGATCATGAAAACGGAAATACTAGACCGGAAAACGAAGATAACCTCTTGTACCACACACTGCAGATCAGACACTTGGAGAGGACGTACTTAACCCTTCAAATGCATTTAGTGAAGCCTCAGAGACCGCGACCTGTGTTCTTCATGCTGTAAAGTATTTTTCCGTAAACATTACAGTCGCTTCCAGGATGTTCGATAGAGGCTGCCTGCCCCAAAAAAGGGGGCTCTTCAGCCCGGGCTGGTCTTCTATCTGCGTTAGCCACCCACTCCCTCGCATTACAGGTTCTCTTTCATTACACCCCTCTGTTTTTTTGTTTATTTTCTTACGGCAAAGAATGGTTTAGTGACCATGAAATTTTTCCAAAGTTTTCAGTATTTGTGAAGGGATCGTGCTTGCCACTAAGTGGGCCTCCGAGGCCAGGAAGTCTGTTTTCCCTTGATGTATTTTTAACACACAAGAAACACATTTATGTTGTTGGAATTTATTCCTTATCATTTCAGACTTCATTATTTACTTGCCAAAATGCTTAAATCGATGACCACATAAATATGGAATAAAGAGTCCTTTTGTGTGAGGAACGGATTTACACTAAATGGCAAAATATACAATGGAAAAAACAAAGATCAGCCTGTTGCAAAATATTTTGCATCAAAATGGATTTGGTAAGTTATTATTCATTGAAGATAACTTTACAAATGATAACTTTTTTGGGTTTGTAAGAGTTCAAGTGATAACTTTACGTGCACATCCTGGGTGAATTTCGAATAGGGAAGAAACTAATATTACCAGCTAACACACAGGTAAATGCAATCTGAACTGTGAGATTGTAAACAGTAGATAATTATATTCTAAAATTAACACCATAGAAATCTTTTTTCCATACAAGTCCAAACATCAAAATTATTTATCATAGCACAATTCATCAGGACCACGACAAAGTAACCGACAAAAAAGACACCATAAATTATTCTAGCACATTTCAAAACAAATATTCGAGTTGATCTTACGGATCCAAAGTGCACAATTACACATCATGAAGGAATACTTGTCAATGACCAATGAGGTTATTTTACAAGTTTGACGTTGGTGCTGGAATGCGTACGTAATCTACACACAAATGATCCAAAACTGTGACAGTGGGAAGGGGTATGCGCAAATGGTAGAAGAATTTTCCCGTCATAATGTTCAAACAAGAGTGAGAGACCTTAATATCCTCAAAGAACACTAAATGCTCTTCAAGTCTTTGTGACTCATAGGACACAAGGTTGGAAGTCCCACAGATAAATATTCTTTGCTATAGTTGAAAATAAAATGTGTAAAATGACTTATTATGCATTCAAAGTTTGAAATACAAGTTTATTAATAAATATCATTGCATTCATTACTTCATCTCGGTCCCAAATTAGTGTTTTATTCGGGCCGGGCCTCTGAGGCCCACTAAGTGTGAAGGCGCAGAATTTGAGCTCCGTGCATCGAAGGGTTAGAAAATACGCCATCAAAGAGTGAAAGTGCGTAGTCCTTTCAAACGCGGGGCCTTAGGCAGCCGTCATTTTCATAAGGGAGTGTTTGCACACCAGAGCGGACAGCGATCGACGTGCAATCTCGATCTTCTGCGCACGCGCAGAGGAACAAAAGTGATACAAACTGCGCATTCACAGAAGATCGATAATACTATCGATTGCTTTAATGTTTGAAGGTGCAAAAACTCCCTGTTTAAAGGAAAATTAACTTTCGCTACTAATCCATATTGAGTCGCTAGACTGTCATCGTGTGGCACGAAAATACTTTGGTTGCTGAAGCTTAGGTGAACTAGTGGTGGCTGGTGCCTCAACAAACTGGAGGTTGCTGCTCCATCGAATGACTGAAATGTAATTTCCAAAATTCAGAAACTCTATAATAAACGTAAACAATTCGTGTAATTTATATTAAAACTATGTTGAATAAAAGTCTATATTGAAGCATTACTTTCTTGATTTTATGCGTATTGGCTGTATCAGTTACATTCACCTCGCGGTTTTGGCATATTCAGCACGTGGTTCTGGCTTTGTTTTCCATTGGCCATTTGAGTTTTTGTATGAGTTACGAATTGAGAGAATTGAAGGTAATAGAACTTATACAAAACAGAAAAGAACTTGGTTTCAAAAATACGGTGACTTTGCAACAAGTGCTATTGATTGGATACGTTTTTCACAAATAAAATTATTTTATTTCGAAAATTTCACTATCCAGGTATATACTGCAGTAATGAAAGATTTTTCCACATACACTCGTATTCACAAGTTGCACACACCTTTAGGGGCAGAAAGAGTCTTCCTTCCAGGTGGCTAACTTTACAGAAATGAAGAAAAGATCAAGAAGAGGTCATTGAAGGCAGCTGTGGAGCATATCAAATAAATGACGTTTATCGGAATCAAGTTACAGCGTCAGATTTTAAAACGTTTCCATATAAAAGTGAAAATCCAAGGCAAACCTGTTATATCTGAAGTCGTTTCTGGTTCTGGCTATATCTTCTTACCTCGAAATAAGCTTACTGAACTAAAATGAGACGTACCGTTGGAACCCGTATCGATAAGTTTTAGATCTTACACAAAAGGCGTATTTGTTCCGGACGGGAAAATTCAAGTCAATGTGGAGTACAATGGACATTTAATTCAGGACGACATCTACGTTATACCAGATTATGCAGCATTATGGGAAGAAGATGGAAACACCGACAGATTTGGAAGTAGTGGATCAACGACATTCAACGATAGTTCCATCAATTCATAGTCTTCAAGAAGTAGATGAGATCATTATGCAAATTTAAGATATTTTTGAAGAAAATATTGGTTGTACTCCTAATTTCAAGGTATCTCTGGAACTTTGAGAAAAGACCAAACCGATTTTTCACAAAGAAACGCAGATTCCTACACACTCTATGGTCGAGTTGAAAGGAACTAGACACCGGAACTAGAAGCCAGAATCATTAGCAAATCTGAAACTAGAGACCGAGGATCTCCTCTTGTATATTATCGAAAGCTGACGGAGGGGTTCGTCTACTTGTCTATTATAATGTCAGGGTATATGAGCGACTCAGAGTTGCGTATTATTGGATATGAAAAATTGATGAAATTCTCAAGTCTACACGATTACAGTTTTTTCTATCATTTGTACTTAATTAAAACTTATTTTCATGTACCAGTGGATGAGCAATCAAGTGACATACAAACAATTTCAACCCACCGAGGAACATACCGAATGAATCGATTATCTTTCGGTATCAAACCAGCGCCTGCTGAGTTCAACGGAATTATCGAACAAATTCTTCCACATGTGTCAAAGACAGATAAGTATTAGTATAACTGTTGATAATGTAGATACCTTTTTCAATAAAGGATGAGACACTGAAATTGTCTGGTATCAATGTTTTATTAGAGCTTAAAGATCTTTTTCGATAGCTTAGCTATCATCATCAGAGCTTACAGCCTCTGGGCGGAAAACGAAGTTCCCTTTTCTTCGTTTTCCGCCCAGAGGCTGTAAGCTCTGATGATGATAGCTAAGCTATCGAAAAAGATCTTTAAGCTCTAATAAAACATTGATACCAGACAATATCAGTGTCTCATCCTTGACAGATAAGTACTTTGATGGCATCTAGTCCACGTAGAGACGAAACAAGAATGCAAATCGAATCTTATCGCCTGTTTAAATCAACTTCGGAGGTTCAACGATTTACATCTCAATCATCGCAAGAGTGCATATTTCAAAGAACGTATCGAATTTCTAGAACATATTGTCGAATTCAACAAAATTTCGAAATCACCCCAGAAAACTAAAGCTGAAATGACTGAAGACAATTGGGGAAATGACATTTTGGGACTAGTGACCTATACTTTCGGGTCATTCCAAACACTTCATTAATTACAGCGCCGCGCCGTTTAAGTCGTTTGCTGAAGAAGAACGTTTATTTTAAGTGGAAGACTGATTGCGAGATGATGGCGTTTCTTCGACTAAAAGAGGAAATTGTGAGTGATAGTGTTAATGCCATTTAATCCAGAATTAAAAGTTCAATTGCGGGTGATGCGGGTCCCACTGGCATTGGTGTTATTCTGTCACATATCATCGATGACCACGAACACCCGATCGCGTTTCTTCTCATGCACTGACAGAAGATGAAAAGAATTATCCACAGCTTGATCGAGAAGCTTTATCAATAGTATTCGGAGTTGATCATTTTTACCAATGCTTTTTTGATAGCACGCTGGTGACTGACAATCAATCGTTATCTAGAATTTTCATCCGAATTCGAGACTGTCGCGAGTGACATCAGCCGTTTGCAACGCAATGCAGCTTTCTTATCGGGTTTTGACTTTAGGGTGATCTTCGGGTCCTGAAAACTCGGTTGTTGAGTTTTTATCACGCGCTCCACTAAACAGCAAAACAATGCAACATATCGACGGATCTATCAACAAAGAAGGCCATCGTCTGTGTGAGGAAACAGTTCTTTGAATTTGTAGCCAAACCATTACAATCGACACCATCCAAAAAGATACACGAAAGGACTCTAGCCTGGCAACAATTCTGAAAAATCTTCAAAAAAACGTCAATGAGGAAACAGTGACAGAGGGATCTTGGTTAGAGACAGAGCCGTAGCCTCAACTTTAAAATCATCATTACTAGACAAATTTCACCGCAGACATGTCGAAATATCGAAAAATGAACAACTTTCTCGCCGATATCTGTACTATAAAAACATCGAAAAGTTCATCGAAACCTTGGTTCGTTCTTCTCCAAAAATGTGCTAAATAAAGAATAGTCCTTCGAAAGCTCCGTTACATCCATGGGAAGATCCAGAGAACAATTGGCAGCGAATTCGCATAATTACGAAGGACCATTTCTGGGTTATCTGTATCTGGTCATCATTGACGTTAAATCAAAATGGGCCGAGATAGAGTTGAGCAAATTACTACCAACTTCGACAGTAACAATTCAACTACTTCAAAATGACATTTTCCACCCATGCTACTATTTTCACCAGTGAAGAGTTTCAACAGTTATGTAAAGAATATGGTATTTTTCAAAATACTTATCACACCAGGACATCCAACGAACTGCTTAGCCGAACGTAAGGTGCAGATACTGATGAAGAGATTGACAGCAATGATCGTCGAATCTATGCTGATGGAGTGGAAAGTTAGAGAAATTCTTTTTCGATATCGAGGCAACGCCGTTAAACAATGGCAAATCTCCAGCTTACGTATATCTGCATAGACAAATTCGAATAAAATTGAATGCCTTAATGCCAATAAAATTCAAACCAACGGCTATTTCTAACAATCAGCACGACAATTCAGTGTGAGAGATCGTATAAACAGGGATAGCAACAGAAACGAAACTAAATTGCGCCGCTGCAACAAAATTATTTCTCGTGAGTTTAGTTTCGTTACAAATAACGAAACGACACTCTGCGCGAATTTAGTTTCGTTACAGAATGAACAGCAACATCGATGATGGGTTTTCTTGGGAGGATATAGTCTAGGTAGTTTCCCGTAGCTTTCCCTGATGGTACTAAATGAAGTGATAGTATGATGATGAAGGGAAACAAGACTAGGATGATGATGGGAGGTGGGGTGGTGGAAAGTGGTAGGTCATCGTGGCATTTTTGAACCACCCCGCATTCGGCTTATGACCAAGGAAAACCACGAAAAACCCCGGTAAGTATGGCCGGCCCGGGGATCGAACCGCACCCTCCGAATGAAGTCAGCGCGCTACGAACTGAACCACTTCTCTCAGTCATATGACCTTGTGTACTGCTAAGACATTCACAGTATCTTTTCAGGCAAGATCCTACCCCTTGAGAGTTGTATTTCTCCCAAAAACAAACACTGTTCATTTGTTTCATTTTTCTTAAATCTCAGTTTTCATAAAGATAAAACAAAATTCCAAAAACAACGTATCATATTAGTTTATTAGTAGTTCCATTCTCTGAACATCAAATACAAACAACTGAATAAATTGGGCTCACTTGCCTAGTTTTTGCTTTAAAAAAATCGCTAAAATTTTGGGAGTACACATTTTGGTCACAGAGATGGCAGCATAAAATATCACAGAAAATGAGGAATTTTCTCATGTAAGATAATATACATGTATTTATCTAAATAAAATAATTAACTCAGATTTCGTCAAATTATTACTTAACTGCTTTCTGTTCTGAGCCTCTCATATAGATTTTTCGTCGTAATCTATTTGCGGGAGTTCTCGCGAACAAATAAAACTCCATCCAGCAATAAATATTTACCGACTTTTGTGTCGATGCCGACTTGTGAGAAGAGTCTCCCCTCAAAAAAGTAATAGTGGGTCCAAATATACCGTAGCTTGTAGATTACAGTACAAAAAACCTAATTCGGTTTTAAGGGCCTAGGATGCCCCGTTTCTACGCTCTACATTTTGTACAATGTGTCTAAGATTATATTTTTCTTTGCCAATTATTCCGTACCATAATCTATCAAATTCTTCGTTTTTCTTGTTAAATCAGTGTGATGCAAGCCTGGGCAACGTTTTTCTACCAGTCTACCAAGCAGTATCATATTATAGGGTTTTTGTCGATAACTTCTTATAAATGGTACAAAGCCGTCATTTCCCTTTACAGCATAATATATAATGCATATTACTTGCTAAACGTAGCTTCTTAACTCAAAAAGACGTAGTATTCTCCGTAAACCCACGGTATTTTTGAGATCCCGATTTCCAATCCATCACCTTGCATGGCACGTACCACCCGATCGCCCACGTTCCCCTCTCCTCCTTGCGTTCGCACGTTCCACGTGCGGCGGCAGGCAGTGCGATTCTGCCGCCAACGCGCTTTCCTCTGGTCGACTCCCACCCTCCAGCCTCCTCGCCCGCCCCCCTGTCCCCCCGCCCCCTCCCCTCGCGTGGCCGTGCAGCGCGACAAAGGCGCGCGCAGCGGCGCCGCGGGAAAGGATTCCTAGCGGGGAGCGGCGCTAATTGCGTTAGGTGTGAAGAGTAACAAATTTTGAAAGTTCTATTTAGCGGCGCGGCGACGTGGCCACCGTACCAATCGCGCGCGCCTCGGGGCAGCCTGTCGCCCCTCCCCGCCACGCCGCGCCGCGCCCCGCACCGCACGGCACCGCACCGCACCGCACAGCACCGCACCGTGGCGGCGCGGGCACGGAGCGGGGGCGGGAGCGTCCGCGCGGCAAATACATTGCGGAGAGGCACCGGCGGAGGCGGAGGAGGGTTGCGACGAGGGCGTGAGGACGGTGCGGAGAGCTAATTCAACGCGGTGGCAACGCGGGGCGGGCGGCAAGGCGACGGGCGATGCAAAGTGGTATCGGCGATGGCGTGTCAAGTGCGGTGGGAGACTGCGGGCTACGGCAAGGGTACAGGCTGCGGGCTGGGTGAGCAACAGAGCTGCGGAGGGTGGCGCGCCGAGCCGAATTCATTGCGAAGGAGCGGCGCCGGGGACGGTGAGCGGCGGTGGGCGGAGGCGGCGGGAGGACAACGCGGAGCGAGAGAGAGCGGCGCGGCAAATACATTGCGGAGAAGCATCGGCGGCGGCGGTGGCGGGAGCGGGCCGGAGCCAGGGCGCGGAGCGGCGCGCTGGTAACAGAGGCTAATTGCGTGGCGACGCGGCCGGCATGCCGGTCACGGCGCGCGCGGGCGCCGCGGCGCCGACGCCGACGCAGGTGGACGCGCGCTCAGGAAATTGGCGCTCCGCTGTCGCCGCCGTCGCCGCGTAATGAAATGTGCATGGCCGCGCCGCGCCGCGCCGGGGTCCGCCGTCCTTCTCCTCGCTGCGAGGTTTGCGAGGCGGCGGACGCCCACAAAAGGCGCCGATGACGGACGTCCAATGGGCTGCCGCTCCTTATTTACTGCCAGTAGCCTGCAGAAGCAAATATGTTGCCGTAGAGTGGGCGGAAAACGTAGTCTTGAAGGAGAAAAAATTGGCTGTACTGGAACGGCACACGTGAAAACTGAAGCTTCTTTCTTCCTCGTCATACGATGTAAGCTGTGACACACTGAGTATGAGGATGTAGTTGTAGCATCAGGTACAGAATTGCGGATATAACAAATCAAATATTCAGTCAAAATTGAATTGTTGGTTTGTTCGGTAATAGAAACTGTTCTTGCGTGTTTTGTTTTAATTTTCCCAGCCTTCCTGGATATTTAATGAAACTATTCACACCTCTCACTTGGCCAGAGGCTGCTTAGTGTTCCCCCAATTTATGCATTGAGAAATTAGATGTATAGGTGATCACATGCGGATTCAGCTCACTAAGACAGCAATGTGGCGCATTCGATTAGTTTTGAAGCAAAAACTAAGGCGATAATGTAGTAGAATAAGATTAAACTAAAAGAGGGAAGCGTTTGTATTAATGAAAGACGCGTATGTTAGCAAAATCACTTATTATTATGTATGTTTCATCAACAGAAAGATGGGGTCATGTTTCTGCAGAAGTTTTGGTCCGCTTAAAAGAATACTACGCAGTTTCCGAAACATCAAGACATCGTTGCGACCGGCTAGACACTACTACAATTGGGGAAGAACAAAACACTCAGGAAGAATCTCCAATTGATACAGAACAGGAACGTCGCTTGTGGATTGTTCGTTACGTTCACAACTCTCCGGAACTTCTTAATGACAATAACAATGTCATGACAATGTGTTGATCAACAAATATAGAGTTCCATGCGGCGACGAAGAAACACTACGCCGATTACTTTCGCTACTTCAGTCGTAATACGCTTCGTTCCGTTAAATATGATCGAAAGAAAAAGTTTACATATTTTAATTTCCTCTCGAATATGCTACCTAAATAATACTATTCTTTACATTTCATGAAATTTATATAAAATTCTAATCTAAATAAGTATCAAAATTACACATATTAAAACGAGATTCTGAATGTAAGCAGAAGGATTTATTGAGAGAGAAAATGTGTATCCCGGCGGGCAAATTAAAAACCAGGGTGATCCTGATAGTTTATATTTTGTTTTCTCAGCACTAGAAATTATTTTCAGAATTCCATTTAAACTGTTTTCTATTTTTCCTTAATAATAAAATATTAATATGCCAAATGCTGGAATTTAAATATGTCTTGCCTTTTTCCTTTCTTGAAGTAATTCTCTGTTGGTGAACTTCAACAAATAGTAAATTTGTACTCTCACAAACAGGTTTCAAAACAATCTTCTTCACTTCACAACAACTTAGAAAATTGATGTCTGAAAGTTTGTGTAATTACTGAGTAGCAATTTTCGATCAGCAATTAATTTTCCAAATTCTGTCAGTAAAATTAATTCACACTTTCACAGTTATTTAGTAAAACTGGCAGAACAAGATACGTTTGAAGTTATTTTTAATATTTTCAAAGCAAATAACTTCTTTGTTGTATCTTCTCTAGGCTCCCACTCAACAAGATTTTGTATTTTTCTCAAGGATGCACTCCATAACTTCCACAAAATCAAAACATACTGCTTGGCATTCATTTCTACTAAATCCATATTTAACCCTCTAATGCCCGATGGGAGTTCTCGAACTGGTAGATAGATCCGGAGTAATAGATATATACGTATGTATAATGTAATTGATGAATGATAATCGTAAAAGTAAACGAAAATACTTATGCTGAAACCTTAAAGTCGGGTTTTTATAATTATTTTGAAGGCGACATAGAAAAATATATGTTAAAAGTCCTAAGTGCTAGTAATATGTAGTATAAAACTTATTTGTTAGGTCAATCAGTGCATTTGTACCTTTGCAGCGTGAGAACAATACTGATCCACCAACATGTACACTATGTGTACACAATAAATTAGCAATGTACTAAACCACTTAACAAAACAATATAAGCTTCATTATTTGATCTGAAGTGCTAGATACTATGGATCTTGAAATGTGAATAATAGAAATCAATATTCCTAGAATGTTTTATTGCTTTGGCATAAATATTTTTAGATAAATTAATTTTTTACCTATTTTTTACAGACAAAATGGATGAATTAATTCATTGGGTGCACCTGACATGCAAACATCAACATAGATTAGACGACTTACTATGTAAATGATAATTACTTAATACATACCACTGCACTAATCTCCTGCACGTATTGAAAAAACTAGTAGTGCTATAGAATGGCACAGACTTTCCTGTATTAGTTTTCTATTTCCTTTGTTCTCGGCTAGCTATTCGAACTTGCCACATACTCTCGCCAGCTGCCATTTATCGCCTCCAAAACTACATTTTTTTAAAATTTTCATAATATTCGGTTTCCTAATGGTAAATCAAATATTAATGTTAGAATATTAAAGAACACTAAAACCTCGTCCTAAATGACAGTTTTTTTGACCATTTTTAGTCGTTTTTAAGAAAATGGCGATTAAGCACTACTAAAAATGCGAAATTTGAAGCTTTTTTTCGCCAGAAAATGTTTGAGTTTTCGAAACACTTTATTTGAAGTCACTTAAGAACATTAACTTACAAATACAATTTGTTGGAAATGTGCCTATTAAAGGTGCGAGAGGTCTTTCAATAACTTACCATTTGTGTAATTTTTGGAAAAACAAAAAATACCTTAAATTGAACTTTACGTCATATTAAAGAGCCTATACTTATCACTATCCGTTCGAAAAGTTTTGAAGAAAAACTGGAGCCATTATGAAAAAATGGCGTTTGAGCGTTTCCGAAAATGCGGAATTTTAAACTAGTTTCCACAGAAAACTGTTGAGTTTTCGAGAAATATTATCTGACATTATTTAAAGCATATGTACTCATAAATACAATAATGTGAACAAATCGCAGCTAATGTAAATATTAACGACGTGAGAGATAAGTAAAAAAAAATACATTATTGCAATTTTGACATATGGCGTATATAAATCAAAGAGCAATATGGCGGTAATGTGAACTCATAGAGGTACAGTAGTATTGTCTCTACCAACTAGTTTATAGGAAAAATTTGAGAGCCTTTTTTTTGAGAAAAACTGTATTTGTAATTTTTTAAAATCGTGAAATATTGCGTGCAATATGTTGCAAAAAATACTAACTTTTTCAAAAATGTACACACGACTTATGAAAGAACTCACTTTGGAGAACAAATTTTATTTGGAGGAAAAATCTTACCTTCAATTTTGTAGTTGTAGAAACACGCCGAAAAATATTCAAACTTTTGCAATTCAGAGTTAAGCGTGAAAAACGGACCTATGTGATTGTGTAAGTAATTTTAATAAGTGTATTTTATTCTATTCTTATAAGGAAATTAAAGAAAATATTTGGAGCCGTTTTTTAGAAATTTTGAAAATGTCCGGGGGCTTCATATAAAGAAGCGGTTGTTTAGAAAATATACGATATCTATATATTGTACATAACAATATTCTGTACTGTATATTCTTATACTTTTTACTCTCTCAACCTACCTCAATTTTTTAAACACTTTCAAGTTCACAGTATATTTTCTTGCCATTATATACAACACGGACTAAGGACAATGCATGCACACTGACATTCTTTACTACTTTGATTACGACTTTCTTTCAAATGTTCCACAAATGTCTAGAACTGATAAATCATCAAGGTTCACACACGGACATTACATAATTCTTATCAAACCCAAGGAATTTTCTTAATACTTCTGGACATTGATGAAATCAGTAGTAGAGATTCCAGTCGTCATCCTCTGGTGGCGTTCAGCTAATTATTGCATGATGCACTCTGAGTCTGTAATGTAAAGCTAGGGTCGAAAAATGTCCAGAAAAGTAATTATTTTGGAAATATATTAAGATTTATGGGTGTAAATCATAGACTATAGGAACTCCAGACCTTTAAAGGAAGCTAGCATAAAAGTTTATCGGTATTGGTTCAGTAGATTCAGAGATAATCGCGCTGTAATTCAACGCACTTGTCTTTATTTATTAGTATAGAAGATAGATAGTAGATTACATTTGTGAATACAAATGATTTCTTATGAAGTTTTCGGAAAATCGAAAACTGTTGAAGTTGCGCTCAAACGATATTGAGTTTGGAGCTCAAATGAGCACTTTCAGAAATTCTCAACTTTTTAAGTGTATTTTTTTGAAACCTGCTCCGAATTTTTTCAACCAAAAAGTGCACATAGTTCCACGTTTTTCACTCCTATAATATTCTTAAAATCGTATTTGAAATCTACCCTTAGGGGACCAATAAACTGAGAAAATGTGAAGAATTTGTTTACGTGTCCATAGATGGCCGTTGGGAAGAGGATGGTGCAATGTAGAATAGCTAGTCCGAACTAGTGCGAGAATAGTATTCTGTAGCACCACTAGTTTTATTCTGGTACACGCTTCTACAAGCACATTCCGCATCAAACTAGGAGGACGACCTTAGCAAGGGCGCAGAGTGTTCCGGAAAAGAAATTTTAGCAACATCCGAATAGATATATAAGTCCAAACGAGAAGGCTGAAGGGACAGTCAGAGACGCACGCGATGGAGAATGAAGGAGCGTCCGAGAGCTGATACCGGGCGGGGGAGGGGTCGCGCTGGCCCCCTCCTCAGCACCGTCCCCCGCTGGCCTTCGGGCTGCCCGCTCGCATGAATTAAAGATGACGCTGCTGGGGAACAAATGATTTGATAACATTACCGGCTGCCCCACCGCGCCCGGGCACCGGTGGGCGGCTGTGCGATGGAGACGCGGGAGGGGGGACGACTCTGCTCCCAACACGCCTACCAAAACGTCTACTTCAGCATAATGTCATTCTCCCAATATAACACAAAAGGGCAATGGAATAATACGGAATGTTTTGCCGAAAGATACATCCGTGAATGAGAAAGGGTGTAAATGTTTTGAAATTGTATCAAATTTAGAACAAA